>JAPYZM010002848.1:0-12668 GCA_030522845.1 Psyttalia concolor
TCTCCCTGGCGGTGAGACGATTTCTCTCTGGGGTGAATGTTAGGAGTTTTTTCGAGATTTCTCGTTCCGATAGAGTTGTTTCCGGTTTGGTAATTCCGGCTAACAATTACCTGGCGCCCAACTACGTTTACGTTTCCGTTTCCGTTTTAATTTCTGAGTTCATTTTGTTTTTTTTGTTGTTTGATCTCATACCAGGGAGGTAGGCCGAAGGTAGCTGGCATTTTCGACCCCCCTAGAAAATGCCACGTTGCAATTTTCCTTACACAAAACAACTTCTCTAGACGTTGTAAATGTCTAGAGAGTTTACTTCGTGATAGTTGAACAATACGATAGGCGTTTTAAATAGTGTTAATTGCACGCGAATACGACAGTAGACCGTAGACGGATGAATTAATAACTTGATAGCGACTCAGAGGCAAGACAACGGGCGACAGACGAAGACGTACGATGACCGACCTACGCTGAAGCGAGGGGGAAACCAAAGGGCCGTACTTTATGGTTTCGTGAATTTCAAGGTGGCGCTGACCCGGGTGCCCAAAACATTGACAACATTTTGAACAGAAATTTCCATTTCCATTTTAGGGACAAAAGAGATTTTTCTTAACAATGTTCGGGCAACAGTCTGCAAGTTTTACAGGGATTTGACTAAAGTAGCTATTATGTAACGCAGTAAGACGGAAATGGTCGATAAATTTACGAAATTGAAATTTTTGGAGATTTTCCTTTTCCCTCAATCACCATGTCTCGGAGTGTATTGACCCGAATAAGATGGAATTGTATACATGAGTATAGGATAATGATATGCATAAGTAACCAAAATTTTAGATTTTTGGCAGAAGTCCTATTCATATTATAGGGTCCAGTTCTAAAAAACACGAAAACTGCAAATATCTAAAAAACTTTATACGGGCGGGTATTCATATTTTTAATGATTTAGAGAGAGGGTGTCGAAACGAGTATTTTGAGCCCTGACTTGAGAAGAGGGGACAAGTAGTTTATGAGATATTACACACAACAGGTTTTCAGAAAAAATGGATTATCTCCAAAACTACTGATTCGATTCAGCCTGCCAATAATACAGATCTGTAGTGCCATGCTGGCTACAATCGTACAAAATTTCAGTTCACTATCTTAATCCCCCACGGAGTTTGCGTAGACATACACTTTTTTTCTTCAAAATGAAAATTGGCAATTATTACCACATGAGCATTACTTTTGTAGTAATATTATGATTTGATTCGATAGGCATTGCCACGAGGAAGATTTGAAAAAAAAATAATTTGGACAAGTAGTTTCTAAGATATTGAGGAAATAGTATATTTCCGACCTGTCGGTATGGGGTTTTTTACTCGCGTGGAGTTTGACAAGCCGAGCCGTAGGCGAGGCGGCCAAACACGCGAGTCAAAAAACCCCATAACGATAGCCCAGGAAAGATATTTTTCCGTAGTGATTTTCACTTTTTCGAGTTCGGGCAAGGGCCCGTACCAATTCCCGGACGAGGAAAAGCGAAGAGCAGTACGGAAAAACTTTTGCTTGCCAAACTCCACGCGAGTAAAAAGCCCCATAACGACAGGCCGGAAATATACTATTTTCAGGAATCACTGTAACTCGAAAACTACTGGACCTGTTGAGCTGAAATTTTGACCAGATGTGCTCGAACCTAGTAGCAGTCACGTAACAATTTCAGATCGAAAGCTCCAAGTTTAGTCCTTTTAGTAGAGAAGTCTGTTGAAAAATATATTATGACGGTAACTTCATATTTGACTATGTCATATCAGGATGCATTGAATTTCATACGTTCCTTGGCTTTTTTTGGTGTTGAACATTCTCAAGTCAGATGTATCGCGGATCATTGATATCACTCCGAATTCCAAATTATCATTCATCACTCAACCTCACGGTCATTCTTCAGTGAGAAAAAATTTGGTCATATTGGGTATTAGGCAGGCCTGTGGAAGAATCAATTAAAAACCGATTACACGTTGTTAATTTTTCAAAGTGCATAAACATGAGTCAATAAACCAGAATAATTATTCTACACTTATCACTGATTTTGAAAACGTAAAAGATTTCACTTGATAGTTTGAGGTTGAATGCGGTGAGAGTGTTTTTTTTTTATGTCGTTTGAAGAGTTGCTCATTTGTAAACTAAGAAGCTCACTGCACAGTCGGCAATGCATTAACCGTGCATGTACCGTGTATTTGAGAAGAGAAGAGAAGAGAAATTAGGAAATATTTGTTAATTTCGATTGGGAATAATTACGTAATTGAATGGGCAATTCATAGAGAATGGTAAAAAAAAAATTGCCAGACCTCGACCGGTACTGGTTTGACCAGTAAAAAAAATGGATTATATCATTCTCATTTTTTCACTCGAGGTGAAATACTCTTCAAAATCCTCCAAACTTAAAGTTTATTCGCTTGCAATTCCTTTTCAACCATGAAGTTGATATCATCGAAAGAAAACACAAAAATCAATTTTTTTTGTCGTTTTTTACAAGTTTCATGCGAAAAACACGAGATGTAACACTGAAGAAAAATTCAACATTATTAAAATTTTGCAATGGCGGCTTTGGCGGGCCCATTGAGAAACTAATTATCAATGAAATTGGTAGAATAAAAAAACGAAAAGAGGACACTTTAGAATGTAATAACAGCATGAATTCTGCCAAAAAAGGCTTCCACCCTGCTGGTTTAGTTCGTTTGTTTAAAAAAATGATGAAAAATCCACCCATACTTTTGGACACACACACAGATTTCCTAACAAGATAATTTCTCGACGCTTCATGTCATTCTAGTCCATATCCAAGCAAAGTTACGAGATCAAAAAAATGGACGATCACAAAGCGTCCCATTGGGAAGCAAAAAAAATGAACTTGGACTTTTCCGACGGAAAATGTGGAAATGCAACGAAAAAAAGGAGATAGTCGCAAGATAGCGTCTCTATGCCTAACCGAATTCCCACATTACAGCGTACGAGGTAGCAACGCGTGAAAAAGATCAGAGATTATAACAAAATTCGTGAAAAATTATCCAAAAAAATTATTCGATTCTCTATAATGTCATGGAAATGAGGTGGCAAGCGAATTTTTACGCGCAAAGTTAGCTGAAACAGTACACACAAGAAGTGGAAGGTAGGTAGTGAACAGTAGGTACCGTCAGATGACTAATGATTAAATTATCTAGTGACACTCTTAATTTGCACTTCAACCTAATACCAATAGGTAGCTACTGATTCCCTGGATGCCAGATGGATAGAACAAAGCCATGGAGAGCAAAGAGCAAAATTGAGGAATTTTCGGCCCTATTCCATCGGTCGTGGCATCGGTTTCCAGATAGCCGCGTCGCTGTTTCCAGTCATTTTTCCAATAGCTCCCTAAAACAGTTAATTATCACTTCATAACTTCAATTCACTTCACACTTCAATCATTACTTCCTAGTGGATACTGTTACTTACCACTCGAAGTTTCTCTTTTTTCTCTGTCACTCTAAAAAGAGGCAGGTAATTTCGGTTCGAGATAATCCCTATGCTGGTCAAAAACGAACTGTTATAGTTGCTTTCCCAACAAGCTCGAGAGTTTTCCCTCGAGCCTGTTCTCGAGGGAGAACACGCGAGCCTGTAGGCATCAAGCCGTTATGCCGGTTGGCCAGATGCAAAACCCGGTCATGCTTGAGTCCCTTCATTTACTTAGACAGCATGACTCTGGACTGCAATAGAGCTCACCCTTTGGTTGGAGGCAACTCCTTTGCACAGTGATTAGGACTTAATTGTATCGCTTAGCTTACTGGATGGTCTTCGAGGTGATGGTAAAACCCTCGAAGACCATTTAATAATCTCACTCAAAAAAAAAATGAGACAGTCTTTTATTTCCGTGCTTGTGGTGATCCCAGTTGGCAATATTAAGGCATTGGCCTTAATATTGGCTGGGCAGATGCAGAACGATGTCATCCTTAGTTCTCTGCCATTACTTACGCAACATGATTACGGACTGCAGTAGAGCTTACCCTCTGGTTGCAGAAGGCACTATTGCAGAGCAATTAGGACTTAATTCTATCGCTTAGTTTACTGGGTGGTGTTCAAGTTGATGTCGGAATCCCCGAGGATCATCCAGTGACCTCATTTGTGAGAAAAAATAATAATATCAATTGATCGATATAACTTTAACATTAACTTGCTCGATATAAGCTGCGCTATATATGACGCAGCGTGCCGTCTGACACCATGCAAGTCCGTCGGTTGAGCTAAAGATAAGACGGCTAATTGCACAGCTGCAGGGAAAGATCGGAGAGGCTCGGAAGCAGGTGTCGACTACAAAGCGGTCCCTGGAAAAGCGGTCCCGATGATGGAAAAAACTGTCCTTCACTCTGATTCCAACCGCTGGTTTGTACCATCAGCACCTGCAGCCAACAAGATGCCTTCGTTGAGTGGGTTGAAAAATTTCACGGGGACTTTACGGTCGGGTTCCTCGTGTCATGGCAAAGATTCCAGCCCTCCAAGAATATCGCGCGTTTTGTAAAAAACATCGTCAACAGCGTGCGGAATTCATTTAGGTCTAGACGGCATCAACGTCTTTTGGTTGACAGCGTTTACCTTGATTCGTGGCCATCTGGGTCAGATTTTTCCATCATCCATCGATGGTAGCGTATTGCTTCCTGAGTTCTTGGTGGAAGAACTGTGCTACTCCTGAAAAAGGGAGATTGGTCTGACCCGGCCAATTATCAGTCGCTTACGTGCCTGAATATGCTTCACAAGCTCTTCACAGGAGTCTTAAATGAGCTTATCTTGTACGATATACAGTCAGTGTGGAGGTCGACTAATGAACAGCATGAGCTCATTTTCTTGCCATTGAAGTGTCTTGCGGTAGAAGACAATGTCGTAAAATTCTTACACAACTTTGGAGGACGCGCTTCACCGTCACATCTGGTGCGGGTAGGCTTACTTGAAGGTTAGTGCAATTCAGGAGAGAAGTTCTTTAAGGTGATACCTCGAGTCTTCTCTTTTTCTGTATCCCACCGATGCCCCTATTCGTCGCCTTGTGCAGTGTTGGTGTATTTTATCAGGTTAGCCGTATTTTCTACATGGATGACCTGAAATTATTTGCCTCAAACGAGCGGCAACCCAACCTTCCGATTGATGTTGTGGCAGTGTATTCACGAGCGGTCGGGATGAGTTTTCAGTTAGACAAGTTCCAGTTTTTCACATGACGCAGGCGAGAATGGGGAGGAGGTAGAAGAGATGTAGGTGGTGGATAGAAGCGTCAGTGGGCATCTTGATGCCGAGGAGTCGTACAGCTATGTTGGCTTCAATCGGCGACCCGGAGGGGATGTTCAGGCGGTTAAACCGAATGTCCGTGAAGAGTATCGTCACACAAGGAGGCCGCGAGAAATATGTTCGCTGTTCCAGTTCTTCCGTACTCCTTTGGCGTACTGAAATGGAGGAGAGATGAGTTGAAACAGTCAGACCCAGATACTCGTAAGCTCATGAACATCCACAGGCGCCTGCATCGTGGAGTGATCATGGTAGTGGAGGCCCTGGGCTACTTCCTTAGTCTAGAAACTCATGAGCGCTTGGTCCTCGACTTGGCCTGCGATGTTATGAATGGCTTAGATCCCTCCCTGGAGTTTGTGCATGCTCACAAACTTCATGAGATTCCAGAATTTTTCTATAAGACGGTGGATACCGCAGCCTCGGCGTAGCCGTCGCTTTTGGATTGGAATTTCGTCGTGGCCGGGATGGTTAGCTGGCTAATCATTCATTGGCCAGCATGTCTAAATCTCGGTGAAGAGCGGCTATCGACGAGGCGGAGCTGTCCACCTAGCTCCGCTTACATCCTAATAAACCCACGCATGGCGTATCAAGATATGCGATAGCGTATAGCCAAGTTGACGTTTCAGGCAGAGCAATCGCGTATGATATACAGCTCCCAACTCTGACATAACCCCTCCAAAAAACTTGAATTCATGATTATCGTATTAACCACGCTATAACACCCAAAACTATCGTTAGATACATTATACAAATATGGGTTGATCTTTCTGATGGTGTTTTCACTTTTGTCATTTATTAGTTAAATAAAAAGATCACTCCATAGCCACGGCGATAAATTTCCATTTTCATGAGTTTCATCTCATCATATTTTTCTCATATCACAAAGCGTGAGTTCTGTCCCATTATGTTGGCCGCCTGTGTGGGTTGGTACTTCTCGTATATAATTTAATACTAGAGATTATACGGGCGGATTGTTAGCGCTTAGGGAGGGACAAAATTTTATAGCGGTGGCGTCTGAACTACGATGGAGTATGTATCTGTGGATATTGCAGGGGGTATATAAGAGCGTAGTGGATTCACATGAGTTTAGGCGACCAATATTTGATTTCTAGAAATTAATGTATCAGATCGATTGCTAATCGTTCGACAATGATTGACGAGCATTCAATAATATTCATTAGTGAACCATTCAATTATTAAAAAAATACAAAATTCCACGCATGTAATTAGCTGACAATAATTCAAAATTTTTTTTATTCAGTTTTTTTTTTTGATCGAAAGGAAATCGTTTGAAGATTCATAATCGAACACTATCAATAATTGATAGTGCGTTGTTCACTTCTTATCAACCATTTGCGGGGAAAGAATTAAATTTGTGTCGATTAATGAAGAATATAATTCGATTGAAATGAGTCAATTATATAGCGTAACCAAAACCAGTGAAATACTACAAAAAAATCACAAAAAAAATTGGGAAAAAATCTTGCCAAGTTGACGTTGGCTTCCGTACCTCCCTTATGAAGGTGAGAGTATACGTAGATATTGGAAATTCACCCAATGAGTGCACTGACTTTACCAAAATCCGCTGTGAAAAAAGCATGGAAATATTTTGAAAAATTCCAAGTTTAAGGAGAAATTTTGAAAAATTCCAAGGAGTAGGACGGCCATCCAGGACTTGGCGCGCTCAATTTGTACGAATGTCGGGCCCTAACCCTCACGGACCAAATCATTATCAACCGAACGTCCGAGTTGTAACGTAGCAGATTTTCTTGGAGAGAGAAAACCTGACGTTAACGCGCTTTTCCTCCGGTCATCGCCAAAAGGCAAACTAAATCCGCAAAAATGTTTTAGGGCGCCAATTGCTTTTTGTTTCTCGGGAACAACAAACCGGAATACCGCAAAACGTAAACGTAACTAAACCTAAAATTGCTTAAAATCACTATATATACACGAAACTTAACCTAGGGACCAGAGGAAAGGTGTTATTCCCGCGCTGCTCAGGGGGTTGGTTGTGGAGAGACGGGTGGTTTTGGACGGGGACGAGATTATTGGGCCGTAGACCCTCAAAAAACTTACTCTAACACCAGGTTTATGCTGAAAAATTCTTATTTATATTTAAATGAAAAAAAGGAAATATCACTCGAAACGGTAGCAACCAAATGTCACAACCGAAATCGGCAATGATAGCTTTACAATAATCATAATTTGATGCGCAATAAAATATATAGCCCCTAGGGCATTAATCGCGATGTACGCGAAATAGACCCAGGGGATAGGCAGGAAAAAGTTTGATCATAACTAAAATCATAATGCAAAATCCCTAACAAATTAATATTCCAAAACGGAATAATCCCTAATTTCCCCCTGAACTAAACTATACGCGTCAGACGCAAAGCCAATCAATGGCAAAAAAAATCCCGACTTCCTAAGTTCTGAACTCGCCTCTAATTTAATATAATTCAAATAATATTAGAGAGAGATAGCTAATCGGTGTTCTCGGCACCTGACAAGCTCAGAACCGATATTCGAGCCTAAAACCATAATAAAATTCCACGCGAAAGAAAATCAAGAATCCGAGAGAGCAATCGACAAATTATTCCTGTTTGAAGTCGAGTTACCCAACGGTCAGGTACTCGACTGATTTCGGCAATATCCGGGGTCCGTCGGGTCATGACACCAAGGCATGGGTGGTCACGTTTGACAACAAATTCGGAAACAAATTCGGGCATTCTGTTCGCATCTACCCATTCCGTGCCACCATCCTCGTTGACCGAGTGAGAACTCCAGCTATGGACCGCTTACTGATCACAAGATCTGTTTGGGAAAGACTTGGAGCACCTGTGTCGAACCAGTTCACCGCAGAACATCCATAGGTCAAGCATGCCTTGGACGCGTTTGTGTTCGAATTCCTGGTAAGTTTGAATGCCTTCTTTCCATTTCTGTTACCCTGGTCCGCTTGGGCTTTCCAAGCTTCTATTTCCTCTAATTTCTGCCTATTTTTTGTCGGTTTCAGTGCGACAGGTTTCACCATCATCCCGGTTTCATCATTGTGGAATATAAAGCCCAGATTAAACGGTGGAGAAATGCCCGGAAAAAGGACCTGAACGCCCTTTGAGACCTTCCCATTTGCTCTGACATCGAAACCGAAGTACAAGATATCTTCAATCTTCGCGGCCTCTTTGGAGAAACTCCAGCACCTCAGCCATGCCACGTGCCCCAATTTTTGCAGGACAGTGAAACGAGATGTGCCCTTTGCCACAGCTACCGCTGGGACAATCTGGAGTTCTTTTTCCTGGGACGGAATTGGCACATTCTTCATTCCGACAATCTTTTTGTAATTAAACCTTACCTTTGTTGATTTACTCAAATAAATGGTTTGTAAGGTTAATTGCACTTTCTCCATGACAAATCCTTTATTATTTAGATATGAAAATTTCAGGTTCCGGATCACTAAATCCGTCCGAGGCTGGGGTCCATATAGTCATGCTATGATAAAGGGTCGAAGTCGGTTTACATGGACTCTCTGCGCTTTCTGCTTGTTCCCAAATTTTATGGTATAATCAACATCGCCATTCTTCTCGATAATTTCATAAGGGCCTATCCAGGGTTCTCTCAATTTTTTCGATCTTCCACGTCGTAGGACATCGTTTTTCAGCAGCACTTTATCTCCGACTTGGAAATTCATAGGTTTCGATTTTCTGTCATATTGCACTTTACTTTTAATCTTTCCTTTGTCCAGGGCTTCCTTTGTCTCCTGGTGCGCCGCACGTAACCTCTCACGAAGCTCCTGAGTGAAATCATCGTAGCAATAAGTCAAACGAGGCGGCTGCCTAACAGCCGTCAGTAACTCAGCTCGCCTTCCAAAAATTAGCTCAAATGGGATCATTTTCGTAGCCGTATGAGGAGTGGTATTATACGCAAACATTGCGTATGGCAACCATGTATCCCAATCCGACTGATCCTCTTGACTGAAGCTTCTTAGGTATTCTGCCAGGGTGCGATGTGACCTCTCAACGATACCGTTTGTTTGTGCATGATAAGCCGTCGTCTGAATCTTTTTAATTCTTAAAAGTTTGCAGACATTTCGAAATATCTCCCCCATAAAATTCGGTCCTTGGTCTGTAAGCAATCTCTGTGGCGTACCATACTCACAGATGATTTTCTCGACAAATGCCCGCCCAACCGTGTTGGCTTCCTGATCCGGGATCGGTATAGCCTTACTGAATTTGGTGAAAGCATCTTGAAACGTTAAGATATACTTGGTTCCAGCATTCGAGAGAGGCAATGGTCGAACGATGCCCATCGAACAGTGCTCAAATGCTGTTTCAGGACTCTCTCCGATAATCATGGGTACTCTCGTGGCTTTCCCAACTTATTGAGTTGACATTCCTCACAGTTTCCCACGTATATCTCCACATCGGGTTTAATTCCCTTCCAGTAATATTTTTGTTTCAATTTACTCTACATTCATTTCACACCGTCCAGCAATCGGCGTGTTGTGATATTCTCGTAATATCCCCGGAATTTCCTCCTCAGCAAATGTAACGACCCCGTCGGCAAACTCCAAGTGCGACGTACTCCTCTCTGCTTTTGTCTGCGCTCGAGTTACAACATTAATTCGACTCAATGCATCAGCGTTAGTATTTGATTTATCAGGTTTGTGTACCACCTCGTATTCATACTCTTCCAATTTAATTCGCCAATGTACAAGTCTTGACCCCGGGTCCTTCACGTTGAATATCCAACGTAAGGGCCGGTGATCCGTTACCACAATGAATTTACGACCATACAAATATGGTCGAAAGTGTTGAGCCCCCCAAACTGTAGCCAATAGTTCCTTGTCTATAGTGCTGTAGTTCTGTTCCGCCTTATTTAGGGTTCTACTAGCAAAGGCAATTGGTAAGTCTTTGCCTATTTCTCCTTGCGACAGTACAGCACCTATAGCGTTATTTGACGCATCCATGCTGAGTAGGAACGGCTTCTCGAATTTTGGATATTGCAGCACTGGCGCCGTCGTTAAAGCCCTCTTCAGAGTGTCAAAGGCACTTTGCTCCCTTTCCCCCCAGGTCCAAGTTACGTCCTTTTTCAGCAACTCCGACAAGGGTTTAGCAACTTTTGAGAAGTCCTTGATGAATTTCCGATAATACCCGGCCAATCCTAAGAAGGACATTATTTCCTTCTCATGCTGTGGTACTGGGAAATTCGTTACTGCCTGTATTATACTAGGATCTGCCTTTATACCATCCTTCGTAATTATATTTCCTGAGTACACCACTTCCTTCCTTAAGAAATTGCATTTATCAGGTTGAAGTCTCAGATCTGCATCCTTCAGGCACTGCAAGACTTCCCTCAGCCTCTTGTTATGTCTTTGTAGATCGGATCCAAAAATCACAATGTCATCCAGATAAATGAAACAATTCCTTTAACAATTCCTTTAACTCCGAAAGGCAATCTACAGAATTCATAGTGCCCATACGGTGTAGAAAAGGCAGTTTTACACTTAACCTCTTCTTTCACAGGGATTTGATGAAACCCTGAGGCCAAATCCAGTATTGAAAAATATTTGGCATTTCCCAATCGATCCAGTATATTAGCGATATCTGGTAATGGGAATAAATCACCAACTGTGACTTCATTCAGGCGTCGAAAATCCACTATAACGCGGAATTTCACCTTCCCTGATGCATCCATTTTCTTTGGAACAACGAGCGAAGGTGCATTCCACTTTTACTTGGACGCACGATACCATTCCGCAACATCTCCTTGACTTGACGATCGACTTCTTCCATCTGTGACTCCGATAACCGATGAGGTCGGATATTAATTGGTGCTGTCCCCGGTTTCAATGAAATCTCATACTCCAGATGGTTAGTGACCCCTGGAGGATCTCCCGGTAGTTGCACGATTGAGTTATATTCTTCCAAGATTTCCAGAAGAGAATATTTTTTCTCCGCATTCAGATGATCGATTCTCAAATTCTCATGCAATAATTTAATGCGATCGTTAACCTCGCTTTTCTTTGTCTCCCTCAGTGACATAATCATTCTTTCCAATGATAATTTCTCCACCTTCACCGTCGGTAAATTGATGAGCAGATCGCCACTGTTGATATTTATTACACAAACGAGCGCTTGTCCGTCCACTATCTTCGTCAGATATTCCCCCATGAAAACACCTTCTGGTAGTCGCTTCTTGCGGACAATACCAGGCTCCCAGCTTTGTGTCGGTACCTGCAGTAAAGCCTCACTCCTAGCGTTGATCCTCGTAGGTGCTCTATCGCGAAACAGATCAAAACGATTTCCATTGATCACCAATGATTTCTCATGAGCTGTTTCAACCTTTAGGCTAGGTGAAGACAAGAAATCCTCGCCTAGAATTCCTCCAATGCAAGGAAAAGTTTCAGGAACGACCTGAAATGTATGCCCCAGTTTTTTCTTGCCAATTGCCAGAAAAAGAATAACTTCACCCAGGGTGGCGACGTCATGATTCGATATCCCCCTCAAGATTTGACTCCCCAAGATAATCTCAACTCCTTCCGCCAGCTTGTCCACCCTTACTGGAGAAGTCTTTGCTCCAGAATCCGCTACGGACAAGGTCGGCAACTCCAGCGCTCCCGCAGTGAGCGAAATCTGCGATTTTATTTCCCCCAGTTGTGCTGGGTTTATCATCGTGCTGTTGTTCCTTTGAAGACCTTTCCCTTGTCTCCGTGTAGGCCTCACCATCATTACTTGATAACTACCGACAGGCAAAATCTTTTCATCTTTAGATTTATCAACTCTTTTTTTGTGACTCAGGTTAGTATAATTACCACCTGAATTACGATTCCGCTTTAGCGAATGAGACATCACGTGATCCGCAGGAATTTTCTGTGAATCAGATATTCCTAGTCATTCCCTCAATTTACGGCAATCAGCAGCTTCATGACCTATTGGCAATATTTACAAACAGTACCGAAAGCGTTGACGCTGCGTCTTTCGGACGCAACTGGTAATGTTGATTTGCGCTGACCTCCATTCCGACATTCCTTTGAGCGATGTCCCGCTTGTCCACAGGTGAAACAATTTCCAGTTGAAAATCTGCTCTGAGTATTACGATTTCCTCCAGTCAATGTTTTCTGCGCCATAATAACACCTCCATTTTTGCTTCTAGGAGCACCAATGATAGTTTTCTCCAACTCGATAGCTCCCATACAGGCCTCATGAAGTGTTTTGTAATTATGTGCTCGTACTAAAATCTGCAATTATACACGAAGTCCTTGTTCGAACATCAGTTGAGCCAAAGTCGTCATAAGAGTTTTTGAGGCTAACCTCTCCCTATCTGTGAACTCATTGTGTAAGTTTAGTAAACCATTCAGGAAATCTAGAGTGACTTCTTCGGTGCGAGCTACATATTTTGTGACG
>JAPYZM010002849.1:0-22136 GCA_030522845.1 Psyttalia concolor
AATAAAAACCGATAAATGAATTCCAGTCGATCCAATCACGTAATTCCATTGAAAAACCATTGAAAAATGTTGCGAAATAGATTGGCTAATCGTTGAATTGCGTAATACAAATTTTGCATGTTTATTGTCCAATATTCGAACACTTCAATAAAATTTCAAATTTTTTAAAGATTGACCTAATCTTCGCTAGAGATAGGGAGTAAACAGACGTTTATGATGTGAGCCCTCAAATTGTTTTTCTATGCCATCTTCAGCCTTTTAATTTAGAGTCATTAACTTTAATTCACTTGACTGAATTTTATTTTGATATAGTTTTGCATTCGTTGATTCTGAAGTTCTTCTCGTTTTCAAAGTTTCGTATTAAGCATACGTACCTCAAACTCTCCATTTCCTGACCCAATGCTCTCATTTACTCTCTAAACTAATCTCGCACCGCAACTCCCCAGAAGATCAGACCAATCATCGCCTTTCGACAACGTCGAAGAGGGTTTCACTTGTCCGTCCCAGGTGATGTACGCACGTCCTCAATTAGCGAGGGCTGTTTCCGGCGTTTGGAAATACATAGTAAACACCGCTGAGCACACGCAAACATTGCGACTCGAAAAATGCTCGTGAGTAACACCAGCTCAGGAATACGAACGACTTCAACTGCTTTTTCACCTGGAACGAATTGAGTCACAGACAAATTACAATTCAATCCAATTCTGCGTTACCAGCTCAACCGTTAAATAGAATCTCAATCAGGTTGTTTTATCATAACTTTCAGATCACCCAAATCGAGCTGTTCATTTATATCCGAGAACTACAGATCCTCCTGTATGCAGGTGTATAATTACCACCGGCTGTTGACCTGGGACAGTAGTTTGGGCCTTCATATGGATATCTTCAAGGTTCCCTCGTGCTGCAGCTGTCACGTCCAGGGTTACGCCGAGCTCTATCCACCGATTCAGAAGGACCCTCGGCCTGCACCTCAAGAAAAATTTCCTGGGGCTGAATTTGCTACTGAACAGGGCGAGGATGATGCTTTTAAACGCCCCAATAGCTACCTCACCAAATTGAAACCATCTAACCTTGATCACAATTTCGGTATTAACGCTGACATTAACACTGACTTACCACCCTATCTAGAGTATCCACCTGGATTCAAAAATAAATTTCTAGTGTCGTCAGGGGGTACTAAACACATCGCCGATGCCGGGAGCTCTCATCGTCCTAGCTTCACTCTGCCTGCCAGACCAAACAGACCGAAAAAACCTAACTCATCGCCTAATTCTAGACCCTATGACAAGCTTCCCCAACAGCATGCACCTAACACACGAGCTCCAGGCTATAAGGGACCGGTTCTGAAAGGTATGAAGAGGCCGGGAAGACCAGTGAGACCTTATAGGAGAGAATCCACTGGCGAGGGAGAGGAGACGTCACCAGCTCCGGTCAATGAGGGGTAAGGATTTACAATATTTTAGGTTTTACCCTCACGGCGAAAATATTAAAAGACACGCAGATTAACATAAATAATGATTTATTAAATTGAAAGATGCCAACTATAAAATTACAAAGAAAGTGTTAAAAACGAAAAAATATAAGAAGAATTGCTAGAAAGAAAATATTGGAATCAACTTCAGAGGGGAAGTTCAGAGAGACGAAATCAATTGTATAAAATAATGAAAGGAAATTCGAGAAATGAGATATTAATTACAATATGTAGGCAAATAATGATATAAGGCAGATTGCATTTCTCGCTAAATCATACCTCACATGAATCTGATATATTATAATGAAAACGTTTATTGTATTCGGTTTAGTTGCATTTTGTGCCGAAATATGGATGAATAATTGATATAAGTGACAGTAAGCAAAATTAATCGCAATCAATCCTCAAAATCTTTAGATTAAATAAGGAAATTTAGATTTGTCCAGTCGGGTAGCACGCCCAAGCTTGGAAAGATAGCCCATAAATAAGCAGGACATCGAGAGATTCCTCCCTTTCATTATCGAGTGATTGACAACTAAAGAGAGTCTGTTTTGCCCTACTCTCGCTTGTAATTCGTACAAACAGGATTTTTGGCACGGATATTTAGATGAGTAATAATAACATAATTTTTTTGATATAGACCGCTCGTATCACAAAAATATACAAACATATCTGACGTCCACTGATTTGTTGCACGTGATTTCTCAGATGATGTGTTTCCATACAGAAAATATTCACCGCTTAAATGTGAAATATCAACAGATTCGATCAACAAAACGACCAGGAACTAGATGCCTCAACAGGACTCCATAACGGTGGCTTCGACGAGGAGTACCAAGAGCCAAACAGACGAGTGAATTACAATTACCATCCAATAATTGACTTCTTCAAACCAGAAGCCTCGAGACTTCAGGCCCCGGAGGCCCTCTCCACGCAGCCAGCGACTGGTATATCAACAGCAGAGGGAAACTCCTGGAAGCCCATGATCTCGCTGTAAACCTAATCGATATTAATCCTAGCGTACCTGAATATTTTCACTTCTTAATCATTAATAATCATTCATCGCCAGTGTTAAGTAATGAATTAAGAAGCCGCAGTCACCCCAAATCATTTAATTTATTCGTCCAAAACAAAACAAAAAAAATTAAATTATTCGCAAATTATTATTATCGACTGCATTGTTCATGTATTTATTCTCAAGCTTACGAGAAACATTTTCTACTATAAATAAAAAAAAACTAAACATTGAAAAGAAATCATCTTTCCGCATTGATCCTCCAACCGTAAATAGAATCCTTGTAAATTGCATTCAATTTGCGAGACAATTTTCCACCATTCACCATAAACAAACTCGTTAATTATATTGATCCCGGTGAAAGAGAAAAATCGTGAGAACCAATAATCGAATTCCCGATAAGCTTTGTGAACCATAACAAAGCCATTGAGATATTATTTTCACCAAGAATCTCTGCCAAAGTAATCCAATGATCTCTCGCTACCTCCTTAGGACATTGCTTCCATCCTTCTCCTTGTCTCCACCGGGGAAAATATAAATTAGACTGCGGTAGTCGCGCGGTGAACAGTCCGTAACAGTTGTCCGATCCAGGATGATTAGAAACCACAAACGTTTTCGCCTTATAACGGAACAGGCCCCATGGTGAAAAGATCACCAGTTGCGCTGTGATAGTCATCCGAGTAACGTGCTTGTTTCAATTAACTGAACAACGAGATAAAAAGTACAGAATATTGAATTAAAATGTTATGACTCTACTAGTGCAAAATGATCACAAGTTACTTATTGTTTTTCCTTATTTTTCATCATCGAGTGTATTTGATCAAGTGTGAAACGGTTACGCCTGATAATTTGGACTCCGATGAGAGGGAGGAGGTGAGGAATGCCCCTCCGGACCACGAAATCCCGTATTCAGAGCATGAAGATCCTCCGGAACCGGTAACTGGCCGGAAATATGAGGCTCCAGGTCAGTGGGCTAGACCCCAGGCTGACAAGAATATTCCTCTTGAATTTGTGCCCAGTACAACGTACGCGCAGGTTAGAGGAACTCACACTGTCAAACGTGCTCCAAGGCATCAAGCTTTGCTGGATGCCTCCACTGATGAGGAAAGGGAGAATGCAGGAAGATTGAAGGAAGTTGTGACTGATAAAAAGGTGAATACCATTTATACCGAAGAGGGGTATGAAGATGCTGCTTATAATCATGGTGGGCATCAGCGAGATGCCGATTTCGAAGAAGATTATAACAAGAATCTCGAAAATGAAGGAATATCCCGTGCCGTTGCTGACTTCCGTTCCTCCTCAGAGACTGAAGTGAGCAGTGAGGAAGATGGAGATCATCCTCAAGAGGCTTCGACGCCAAACGAGGAACGATTAAAACCAAAAAAACAGAAAACCAAGAAATACGATCCGAAAGAGGCATTCAGAAAAGTGTGGGCTGAGGCCGAAGTGAATCCGAAGGTGATAGTCCTGAAAGAAGGATTAAAGCTGGAGAGAGATGTAGAAAGAGCAGCTGAAGAGGCAGCCCTTCGTGCAGAGACAGAAATCCCGGAGAATTTGAAAGACTTGGCAAGTGATTCCAGAAGTTCTGAGAATGACACAGGTGGAGTCTCACCTCAGACAAGGAGAACATTTACTGGAAATTCGAAGGAAATGTATGCGAGAAAAGGCAAGAATTTATCCAAGAATCCAGTAGTACAGCAGCCAGTCGCCCGAGCACTCAGAAGGTACGAAGACTCACTGGAGGCTTATCCTACCTATAGCGATACTACACCCAAAATATATCCAACTTATCAAGAGATAATGGCCACCACGACGATTCACCCAACGACTATCAATCATGGAAAAGTATTCTGGGATTATTACAAGACGCAGAAGCCCGCTGACACTCCAACACCATCAACTACTGACGATTCCAGCGAATACCAAACAACAGAGTATCCATCCTCAGAATCTGACGAGGGCATTTATAAGAGAAGAAGCGGAGGATCGCATCAATATTCCAAGGAGTCCGATGAGAGCTATGAAACTAGACCAACTAAGGCCACCAGATTAACTCCCGCCGAGACATCCCGATATTCTACCGCTACTGCCCCAGGAGCCATCCAAGCGTTATTAAAATCTCCACAGGTGATGAGAGCAATAAATAGCCCGAGATTAAACTCCGGAGAGTCAACAAAAATTATTACCACAGGCACTCGAGCCGATCCGACCACCAAAAGACCCGTTTATACAGTTATAATTAGAGCACCGCCTAAACAATGCGATGAGGAGTCTGACGAGTCCAAGTTACAAGAGTCGGTATCAAAATTCGAGTTACTGAAACACTTGACTAATAGTGTCAATCCCAGATCTCTAAATAGTGAAGCTATGAGCAACATTAGTGTGATAAAGCCACCGGCTCTTCCACCATTCGGTCAAGTCACCTACGCTGATTATCTTCGTAATGCCTATGGACGGTCAAGCGAAACACAAGAAAGCGACTCGGCTGAAGAAAGTCGTCAGGTTTCGATGGAAACTCCCCTCCCAATCCCACCGCGTCATTATCAATCTCCCCAAGAGATTTATCAACCTTATCCTCAACAGAATTATCAAGCTCCCTCTCAGAAAAATCGGCTTCTGCCGTTCTTCTCCTGGTTATCCCTGCTGAATCCAGTGACAAAACTCATCCCATCTAACAGGATGCTACCACCGTCGCCGAAGAGTCGTAGTCGATATGCTGAGTACGCGGGGAAAAGAATTGGTATCCAATTACCGCAAAAAGATTCACGGTTTAATGTCCCACCGTATTACAGTCCAGCGTTCCAGGTCAATGGAGGCGTTATAAGAAGATTCAGGAGACAATCATTTGGAAATAATGGAACAGTTTTTACCGATGAGAGAAACGCCTTAACGGAACTGATGGACGAGGGTGTAACTGTGAAATCTCGTGGTCTGAGGATAAAAAGAAGCGATAATGATCTGTTGTATGATGCACCAAATATTGTGGAGGCAGTTGTTGACAGAGAAATCAAGGCTCGATTTCCTGATGAAAGTGACGTCGATGGCAATTCTGAGAAGTTAGACAATAAAGCAGAGGGGAAAGTAGAAATTGATGTTCCGGACTTTGATTTTTCCGCTGCTCTCAAGGATATTGAAAATCATGGACAATTTGACAGAGACAATGAGACTAGAAATGATACTGAAAATGATGAAAAATATCCTTTTTATAAAGACGATCAGATCCCGAGTAATTCAGCTTTAAAGTACGTGATAAATCCACAACAAATACCGAGAAAAACCCTGGGGGGAATGGAGTTTTACAACTCTCGTGATCGATATCTGAGCTGTGACGACGTCAACCCTGATTTATCAGGGGTACCTCCCGAAGAGGAGGAGCCGAAAGATCGAGGACCAGAAGAAAACCTTCCACGGCTGAACGGCTTGGGTGACAAATTGTCCTGCTTCAAGGCGAAATACTTTGATAAAAATCCCTTGGACAATCCTCTGTTCATGGAGAAACGAATTGACACGCCACAAGTACCGAACGAATTCAATCTGCAACAGTTCAGAGACCGCTTGTCTGTTTTGTCTAGTGAGCCAGAAGCTTTGGTGTACCGCAGGGTCTCGAGAAAGCCAGAGATGATGGATCAGCGCTCCAGTAACAGCAAGAAAAATTATGATACTAATCAATCACGACCAAAATATAATCATAATCCAGCTCCAAATTACAGAAAAACAAAGAAACGTTATCATAGGAAAGATCCAATCAGGATGATCACTCCTGTCACCTCTCCCTATGAAAAGGAAGTTTACGAAGCCGTGATGGGTACGATCCAGCATCAGGCTGTTCACAAATCCGTTAAATTGAAGCAATCATCGGGGCGTCCCCATCGTCGCGGAAGGAAAAATAAAGTCCAGATGAAGCCCAAAGCACAAAAGCCAAAAGAACATGGCAGACCTATTCGTCCTCTCAACTACAAACTTCGTCCATATAGGACTGATAAAGTAACGTATCGAGTGCGACCAAGAGTTCATGCAGGATCGAGGCGGGCTGGTTATTACAAGGCTGTAAGAGTTCACAAGCGCAGTATTAACTCAGACCAAGACCTCCAAGTAGACGAATCTAAGAATGCACTGGGGACTTGGACAGCAAGTAAAATGACTGGCGCTTTGGCTTCCAAAGTGACCACTCCTGATAATATACCGAGGCCATTCGAAGCTGCTCAGTCTACCCCGAAAACTGTTTGGACAATCAGAGATCTTGTACGATTTTCCAAACCCCGTCAGATTGACAGATATGGAAACTTCAGAAATGGGGCTACAACGGTGGATCCTAGAAGGGGTGAACCTCGATACAACGATCCAACTGCAGTACCTGAGGAATCCGTTCAAGTAACTACTAGTCCCGAGGAAGGTGTTGTCACTGATACTGATGTACTTGAGGAAGACAATGCAGATTTGACAACAGCCAATTACCAAGTACGTGAAAAAATTGAGGAACAATTGACGGAAGCACCAGACGTTCTCAAACTCAAAGAATATCTCGAATCGGATTCCCCAGGGGATAAGGACTCTGTCCAGACTAACGAATCAGAAGAGGCTCCAACAACCCAATATGCAGCTGAGAGTTCTGAAGAGGAATCTGGAGAGGAAGACAAGCAAGAAGAAAGCCGAGGTGAGCAGGTAGAGAAGCCTTCCGAATTATCTACCGAAGACTCTTCGGAGAGACTCCAAGCAGATGAAGAAGAGTCTCAAGAATCTCATTCAAACGAAGAACAAAATGTGGCTAGAACTTCCGACGCCGAAGAAGATTTCGAGAGATTTAGTGGCAGACCCGCCTCGCCAGCAGAGAATTTCTATGACCCTGAGTACGCGAATTTAGGTCCGAGAATAAACAAACCGGAATTTTATCATCCTCCTTTTGACCCTCCCCGATATGAAAGACACAGAGGAAAGAATTATGAGTCACTTGAGGAGGAGAAGCCCAAGAGGAAGGTATCGAAATACGTTTTTCCTTGGGATGAAGATCAAGAAGAGGCCTCTAAGGAATCAGAACGAAAGGATTATCAATTTGGACACTATGAGTTCCCTTGGGAGAAGAGGGAGAGATTAGCTCGTGAGAAAGAAAAGGAGAAAATCAAGCAGAATGACTATTACCACCGGTATTGGAATGATGATGATCAGAGCTCCTCTGAAACTGGCTTCAATTTCGAAGTGACTCATCCATGGAATAACAGTCCTGACAAGACCAGCAATTTCGGTAGACAATTCTGGTCATCCGAGATTTTCAGTGTAGGCGAATCAAAACCCGTTAAATTCAGTAACAGATATCACAGTAAGAGGTCTGAAGCCCCGGGAGTTGACAAAGGGCAACCAAAAAAAGTAAAAGATTTCATGAAAAACCATGCTGAAGGTTCTTCGAGATTGAGATATATTCCAACAACTACAGTAACCCCTCAAATTCCACCAACATCAGTCACTGCTCTTCCGAAGAGGGAACCAACGACTCCAGTAACTAGAATTACTCCGGAACCAAAAATACCAAGATACACTGTCAGGCCAAGACCATTCAGACCGACTCAAACAAGACCATCATGGAATAGTGGAGACCTTGAGGAGAGAGCTACTAAACCAAACACTTTTAGGAAGAGAACTTCATCAACTACTCCAAATTCATCAACTCCGAAGAGCCGAAGACGATCTCGTACAAGGACGACTACAACTAGATCATCTACCACGACAGCTGGAGGTCCTCACAAGTACTTAAGAAGCTCCAATCATCAACTTCCCGGCTTCGACTCTGAAGAGAGCACGACAGCCCCTGCGAAGCGAACCGTCGAGCATCGATCGAGTGTCTCAACAGAGAAGATCATCACAAAGACATCATCAAAGTCCACCCCAAAGGAACGCAGACGTTACTCATCAACCGAAGATGATGGACTTGAGAAAAGTGAGAGAGTTCAGAAGGTGTCGATCGTAACGAAAAAAACACCGGAGCATATCTATAGAACCGAGAAGATTGATAAGAACGGAGTGAAAGGAATGTTCGTCAGTATCATTCCGAACAATAGCACTGATGACTTGGATATCGATGAAGACAATTCAATGGGCAGCAGTAGCACCAGCATGGAGGATTCAACCCACGACATGGACTCTGATATAGAGCGGATGGATCCACAGGTCCTCGAAGATGGAAACATACCAGAAGTAAGTGTTCTAAGACCAAACAGAGCGAGGCAGTTGAGCCATCATGGTACACGAAAGGTAGTTTCCACAATCTCCTGGGTGACAGAAAACCACGACTATCGATGATAAATGTAAATATCAATTTCATACTTGAATATTAATTTAATAATTCCGCGAAGGGCTTCGTGTCAAGCTCACACAACACGCCTCTACATTTTACGCCCCTCCCCATCCCTCTCCGTATTTCTTCCCCCTCCATTTCCAGGCAATTCTCCCTTTCTCGGATCAGTACACACACATGTGAACCTTATAATCAGTACACTATGTATTGAGCAATTATTGGTTTCAGCACTTGTTAGCGAGTCTCTTTATGCGTCTACCGCCCGCCGACTTAGACTGGATTGAGGGAAGCGGAGAAGTTGACGATAATTCCGACATTAGGAAGTCTGAAGTTACATATATTAAGGAGCCCGATCGGCGGCTGTACTCTTACCTGGAAGACACCAAGTAGAAAGTTGTCTCTTAGTTCTAATCTTTGTTTTTTCTCAAAAATTTATTTTGTATATAAAATTTACATAAATGATATCATGAATTAATAAAAGATTTGATCAATTTCCAGTCATTCCTTCACTTTCTTTGACAGGATTAGATCTTTCTCTCTCCGCTGACGCAATTTAATATTATTTGACTTATGGGTTAATATAAAATCTATTCTGTCGAATTATCTTGTTTTCCAAGACCTTGAACTGAAAAAAAAATCCTGTGGTGTCAACAATATATGTACCAAACATCCTCGACCCGATTTTCCGAACACATAACATAGATTGTATTGACCACAGTGCATTAATCTTTATCGAGCCACTTTCCAATTGTTGTTATAAAAAATTGTGACTATTGTATTCTGATGAAAGCCTTGGTCCCATTCCAACGAGAGGATTTTCAAACTAATGCAAAAAGAACATGGAAGTTCAATTGATTCTTTCTAACTAGGTAATGGCGGGGTTCCATAAATGATCACTTCCGTGCTAACTACCATTCCACGGAAATCCATTCATCAATGGATAAAGTGGAAGCATTGCACCACTTACAAGGAGACGAATAGTTCTAAGAATACCTCAATCATAATCTACATGACCAGCACAACAAAAAGAAGCGGTAAACCTTGGCGGTGAGAGGCAGGACTCAACTACTCCAAGGTTAAGGTATCCCCCGCAAGTGATACACCTTGTTCATACCTAGTTACAGCTTCGCATTACAATCCTGAACCTGTGAATGATAATTCAACACGAAAGGCAATTCTCGGTTGCGATTGGACGGTATACATGCCACACCGATTCTATATAATCGTTCATTGGTGACTGTTCCCTTGTTTTTACATTTAGTTGTTCTCTAACTTTGTCGCTGACATGATCTCCATTAAGGTTGGACTATTCTTGCTCATAAAGACATAAAAAGTGATAAAAATCATGTAATGAAGTTGCATTTTTCGGACAAATTCTTTTGCTAATCAAATTGTGTTTCAGTTCATTACTATTTTTGGTGCTGCGGCGTTAATTGCGTGTACCAGAGCTGATAGTGCAGGAGTGGTCGAGATGCCGGACGGTTTAGCATATGGTGAGTAATTTTTCGAAAGTGGTTTGAGTTGTTACCCTTGGGAAACTCCCGAGGGAGTTTTGAAAATCGCTCCATTTCCATTTCAAATTAATTGGTATTATGCAATCACTCACCAATTGTTGATAAGACATCGATCATCACTAAGTTACCAGAAACAGTGGATGACTGCTGGTGACAGTTGCCAGAGGGCCCCACCAACCACTTCCGAATTCACTCTTTTTTTCTTTGCTCTTCCTTTCACTTTCTGAAATACCCGAATGATGATTTTAATTGAAACGCACGCAGCGGATGGAAAATTTATGCGAAAACATGTTTGGGAGACCAACATCTCGGAGTTTTTATACAACGAAAAAAAAATGTTCATGACATTTAGGCAGATCGCTCGCAACCGCAACATTTCATCTTCATATTTCATTTTTTTTATCAACAGGTGGAATTCCCTACGGCAGTCTATCCGGGATGCTGGCAAATTATCAAAACCCCGTGGCGTCTAGAAATTATTACCAAGAGTTAAATCAATACCAGTACCCACGAAGACCACAACCCCAAGCATCAAAGCCTATCATCGTAACGCCTAATTTACGGGCCGCAGGACTCGCCGCGAGAAGTACTGGACCCGTGCAAATATACAACTTACCCGGTGTTATCGCACCCGGTGTCGTTGGCACAATCAGCCAGATTGGCTATTAATTATGGAATTTTTTCATTGACTGTAATTGAGGATAGTTTCAACAGCAATCAGTGCCACTCTGATACTCTGTAATTGTCTCTAGACAATCAACGAGAATCATTGAGTTCAAGTTGAAGAAGACGAAGCGCAATTTGCAGTTCAAACTCATATTCAATTCGATTTAGTGAGCAAAAAAAAAAATTAGGAAATTCTAGGTTCCACGAAAAAACTCAGGGGTAGCAAAAAACCCCTTATTTTTTAACGAAATTCGTTACGAAACTCGAGAGCGTCAGGATGAAGATCAATATGCTTTGATGTAAAAAAAAATCTTAAACTTGAACAGGTAATTTGTTTAAGAAATTGGAGAAAACGATACGGTTTGTTGTTACTCCTTAAATGAATTTGATTTTCTTTCCGCAGCTGAAAATTTCATTTTTCAAGTAAATATAAGAATAAAAATGGTATAAATCTTAATTTTTGCCAATATCTGTTAAGTTTCATGGACTAATTGAAGTGCAATTCATATCATATATTCTGGCAATTTGTAATTAATTTAACGACGTTGACAATGCAATTGGCAAAACATTCATAAACGAGGAGCCCAGAGTTTTCTGCATGACCTTCATCTCATTTCAAATCATGAAAAAACCTTGAAAATAATGAAAAAGATCGAATGTCACAAGTTCAACCTTGAATTATTGGCACTAGATGCTTCATTCGATGATCAGTTCTCCATCAGAAGATCAATTCTTATCCAAAAATTGTATCGATCACTCGGCATATTAACCTATTATCAATCTTTCAATCCTTATTTCCCCTTTTCTACTACCAATAAAGCCTGTGCATTATCACCTTCAACCTAACGAATTCCCGAAATAAGTTATTTTTAAATTCCTCACCAGGTACTTCCCAAGAATTTATAGACATTCCGATGCTGCATAAACATGATCTTTATGTTTTTATACAACTGATTACGTAAGACTCGACTAAACATCCATTAACAGGCTTTCAAAACAACAGCCGATTTTCATATTAATACACACAAAAAAAAATTCAATCTGAGACGCGCCATCTCAAATTGAGATTTATGCAGTGCTGGGAAAAATACCATTGAAATAATTCATTCAATACTTTTCACTTTAATTTTGACTACTTTATATCAAAAATTATTCAAGAAAAAGTATTTTATTACACTTTCAAAAGGCCATCTGCATAAAATATTATTTGATGGATTGAAATATCAACTTGACCTATCCACTATAAATAGTATTTTGATTTGATGTTATGAAAGTCTCAAACTCAGAATTTAAAGATTTTTAAGGAATCATTGCCGATATCCCTCCCCTTTCATGTTCTCTACAAATTCCTCTGAAACTGTTGTTCGAATTGACGCAAAAAGATATGTCCTATTTCTATTTCTTTATAAAAGAATTGTAGAAAACCTGGAAAGATCATCGACGGCAACAAAACATTTGGACTTATTAAATCATTGTAAATCTTAAAAAGGGTATTTTTATGTATCCATCTCATCAATTTTTTTTCCCAGCAATTTGCTGTGAACATGACAAACGAGGGAATAGCGACAATTATATCTAAAAAATTTGATAGAAAATCGTAGCCAATGCGTTAGAAATAGTATATTATGCAACATGTGCGTAATGGTGTTTTTGGCTCGTGGGAGGTTGTAACACGAGCCGAAGGCGAGTGTTATAATCCCACGAGCCAAAAGTGTTATAATCCCACGAGCCAAAAAACACCATTACGCACAAGTTCCAGACAATATTTTATGTCATTGTGCCCGTAATCCGCGATTTAACCGAGCGAAGCGAGGTTAGAATCGTGTGATTACGGGCACCTATGGCATAAATTCTATTAAAATTCTGTAAAGGATACTCTAGGATTTTTATGGAATGTGCCTTAGAATTCTGTCAAAAAATTTGTTCTTTTCTGATTTCAGTTGGATATTGAATAGGAAAAATGTTATAAATTTTGAATTTCAATTCAATTTTGTCATATTAAAATCGTCGAGTAAAAATGTCAATAGAAAAATACAAACACAACTACGAATTCTATGAAATCCTTCCTGTAAAATATGCAATTGAGGTGAGTAAAGAAAATCCTACCGAATTTTCCTAGAATTTTGCCAAAATTTTCCACCGCTTTGACTAGAATTCTGTATTAAATTTTTGTTATATGTGATGACTTTTCAAATGAAATTCTGATAATCCCAAATTAACGTTTTTGAAGGTTTCAATTTACAAGCTTTAAAAATAAAAAATGGCTATGTATTGGGATATAACGATCAGTTAATTCCAAGTCCTCAATGCCTTACCTCGTAATTCAACAGTTGAATTAAACGAAAAACATTTCTGCACGAAAAAGACAATGCATCCACCAAATGAGAACAACGCCCGGTCATGCATGAACATTTTCCACGTCAAGTAGCATTATTCTGAATAGCTGAGATTGTCGTGAGTGCAGTTGTAAGGATCAGGGAAAGTATATATGACAGGGAGAACGATGTAAACCCCTTAGTCTACCTGAGGAGCACGCATCATGTACCACGCAATACACGTGAGTACTCCATCCGCATAATAATTTTCTCCCCGACATTTCACTGGATTAAACATAGAAAATCGTGTGAAGACCATCACGGTTTTAGTACATCGTCACCACTGAAGATTGACAGTTAATCATCAGTACTCGGCCACGACAGTTAATTAATTTCTTGTAACTTTACTGAAGAAACAAAACGTTAATCAACATCACGCAGTATTAGTCATAATTATCTGTCGACATTACGAAATACTAATGCAGAGTCACAAGATTGCGAATTTATCAATGCCCTCCGTGATTATTAATTTCGTATGCATTCCCTCGTGTAGATCACCATAAATCAACTAATGATTTATATCTTTTTCAGGTGTTGTTATGTATTCTTCTGGGTTCGTATCTTCTGGAGCATGGAGATGCAGCGGAAAAGTTATCACCAGGTGAATGATTGATTACTAATGAAGAAACGTAAAATAATTAATTCAATAGTGAAGCAGTAAAGCGGTTCTGGTGCAGTTGACTCAGAATGGTTCAGTCTCCAAGAGTGTTTCGGGATTCGAAGCATACAACCAATGTTTTTTAGAAACCGCCGGAACTTTTTCGTAGGGAATATTGAGAGCTACAAAAAAGATCCTTAGGAAATTCTGTTCCTCCTATGTACTCTATGTAATTTCCTAGTTTCATATTTTCTGTAACCCAAAAAAATTGAATGAATTTAATGTGCTCTGTGCAGGAGGAGACCTATTGAGTGATCTAGCTGCCCAGGTAATCCCGTCGGCCTTGATAAAAGGCCTGCAAGGAGTGAGACCCATTGGCGCAGCCATCACCGAGACAATCGGAGCCTCCAGCGTTCCAGCGACAACAACTCCGAAGCCAAATCCATCTAGAATAACCACAAAACCAAAGACGATGAGATCAACAGGGACGACAAGAAAACCCCGAACAACCGAGGCACCATCAACCGACAAACTGAAGTTCAGACCTGCAGAAAGGCCCGACTATCCAGGTCTAGACTCAGCTAAAGCTGCCCAGAACCAATTCCCATTCGATTACAGAAACAACTTCGGCTTCAACGGAGCTGGTCTCCAGAACAACGGAAGACAGTTCAATCCTGGGTTTCCGCAAGGCTTTAACCCAGCATTCTTCGGTGATAGATATCCCTTCAACCAAGGTCCTGGGTCGTTCAGGCCCTTCGATTCACCTGTGGACCCGTCCGGAACCAGAGGGAATGAGAATGCGATTCAAGGAAACGATGGGAGAGCTCCAACCAGCGATTCTGGCTTCAATAATGGCATCAATCGACAATTTGGAAGCCCCCAGGACTTCGACAGATTCAGAGACTTTGGACGATTTGGGTTTGACGACAGATTCTCCGGGAGATTCCCCGATCAATTCAACCCTGCCTTCCGACCTGACGATCGCTCTCGCTTCGAGGGCTTCTCTGGACAGCAAAATGGGCAAGCCGTAAATGGAAACTACCGTCAAGATCCGAGATTCAACTATCCGAATTCCTTGAATGATCAAAGACTGTCCCAATTCACGGGATCTTTCCCCTTCCAAGGCTACGCTCCCAACAATTTCGACTTCCAACCGAACCAGAGATTTCAAAATCCCTTCGGAGATAACTACCGAGGCCAGGGACCAACCAATTTCCCCTTGTTCTACCCGTCAGGCCCATCTGGAAGCTCGGGAACGCCAAACTCATCAAGACCGACTAATTCTAGCAATGGAAATGCCTCAGGACCTCTCACATCTGCATCGAAAAACTCGGAAAAACTGCAAACACCTTCGGACAACAAAAAAAATACCGATTACGTTCTGACAGAGGCACCCAGCACATCCTTCCAAGACCAGAAGCTATTTTATCCACAGCTCGACGACTACTCAGACCTTCGGTTCCGCCCTGATGGCTTCCTAATAAATTCCAACTTCGCAGCTAAACGTGGAATCAATGGCAATGCTTGAAGTCCACTTAACATTTATATAATTCAGTCTATTGTACTGTCACCTGTATATATACGTGGGATTTTTTCATGAAAAAAATAAATTGAAATGATTATATTTTATCAATCCCCCTATCTAATACGTAATTATCGAGTATGAATAAGCTATGTCCTGTAATTACATAACATTTTTAATGTACGTGTTAAACTTTTCACCAGACAACCAAAAATTATGAATAAATCATTATTAAAATGTACCTTGATCATTCTTATTATTGATGGCAATACCCGTGCCGGTGGAGACAAGACATTCCAGTGAAAATTGTCAGGCCAATGTCCATCGCAGTAACACACTTTTTAGTTAGGAAATTGATAATCACCGAGAGATCATTACAAAATCCGTCAGCTGGAGAAGCATGACGTTCTCTTCTAATTCTTATATTTATCAATTAAATTGATGATTGCTAACAGCTACTTTAGCTTCTCGCGTGCCTATTGTCTCTCCTAGATGTTCATTGAGTGGACACAGGGGCATTTGGTCAATTACAATGTATGATTGACATCGCTGGGAAGATATTTAGATGTCAAGGTGCATCGACAGCGAAGAAATAAGAAATTGAAGGCACACCATGAGGAGGACAAGAGGGAGGTGTCCTATTTCGCATTTCATAATGACGTTCGGTCGCATAACTCTTATGGCTACCTTAACAATGGACGCTATTATTACCCAGTGGATCTAGGCACGTACGTAATGCGTAAGAGGGAAAACATACGTCTGGACGGGTGCGGGTGGGGTTAGAGGAAGTTCGGTTTAGCATAAAAAGAGTCGCTACGACGACAATGGAACACTGCAGTTTAGAGGGTTTGTGGGAATTGGAAATCAGGAGGTGATAAGGGAACTCATCGGCAGTATGGCCTACCCCAAGATCGTAAGTAGTTCAGACTGACAGGATCATTGACAGGGTGACTGATCAAAGAGAAATCAAATGTTTTGACTTTGGGATGGAATTGATAATTTTTACACTGAGAACAAATGCTTCTGCTAGGGAATCATTTCCTTGGGGGAAGAATTCAGTTTTTCAATAGCTTATTTTTCCAAAAAAAAACCAGTCATTCTCTGCTAATCGTCGTCAATTTATAAAAATTCCAATTTCTTCCGCTTATACCACATCATACACGGGATTAGCCTGCATGACCTTGAATTTACACCATTCATTTTTTTTCTCCAATTTCAAGATTTTGGTAGCTAAAATAATTTGAAATAATTAAGAATGTTAATAATAGTCAACGAAGTTCATTCAAGGTCATCTGTAGCATAATCCAGCATAATCGTAATATTTGGAAATAGACTTGGTAAGTTTAGAAATTACTGGGATGAAGGACTCAACTTCTAAAACGAGAAATTCTTCTCTCAACAAAATCAGTCTCTGCCAAAAGTTTTTTTTTTCTCAGTGTAGAAATTTTAAATAGTTTTCCAGATTACTCTCAAAATTAATGATCAAACCCTGAAGTTTAGAGACTAGTCCCTGAAGATTAATGTTTTTAATGAAAAATTTAAAATTTTGTAATTTTACAATGACGAATATTTTGTTCGAAGAATTTTTTTTCTTTTTTAAATGATAAATTTTTTATTGACAATCTGACATATTTCTTGGACTTTTTGCTCGGAATTTTTATTGTCTGGGTTCATCGACTTTTCTTTTTTCAAGTTCACACTTGTCGTGCTCTTGCTCGTCATCAACTCGTCTTTTGCACGACCTGGCTACCTCGGATACGGCTACGGAGGATATGGCGGCTACGGGCTTGGGTATGGTTATGGGCATGGTCTAGGTTACTACGGTGGCTACAGATATCCATTCTACGGGTATGGACTTGGTTACGGTTATGGCTATGGTAAGTAAGTCACTTCGACTATGAATGTTTCCGAATGTAAAGGAGCCGAGAAAAGTCTCATTGAAAAGTATTTATCAGTCGAAATTGACTTTACAAAAAATATAACAAAATATAATCGTAACAAAAATTTTGCTATCATCGTTATATCCCGAGATATTTCTTGCCAACTTACCACCAGAAGGGACACCCATTAAAAACTTATTTTGCCTAATTTTTTGGATGACTTAGGATGAGACAATTATATATGAGATTCATTAGTTAATAATAATACTCTATTAGAGAGTTCGTGGAAATTAAGCAAGAACGTTATTTCAATTTTCCATGTTTTTAATATGAACATTTTAATATCAAATCATTCATAAAATCTGGTCAAGATAAAGGAAATTTAAAAATTCAGCATAATTCAATTTTTCATGTTGGATTATCAGATATAATATCCAGGGACCATAAAAAATATCGGAAGATTTTCTGATAGCTTCGTTGCAAACAAATGGCAAGCTTTACAGGCTAAAAAATTTGCAAAAATTGTACATTTTTGTTTCTAATTTTCTGTGAAACTTGACACTTTTGTCCATTTACATGGAAGCTTGAGGGTGATATTTCGATTAATTTAGATGGCCGCGGAATATTCGGCGTGAGACTTTTCCGCAACCAGATTTTGGAAAATTTAGAAAGAATTTAGAGTTTCTAGCAACTAGTGTACAATGACCGCAAAAATTTTTGATAAAAGACAACCAAGTAGCCTTGAATACTGCACTGTGATCGGCTGAAATCCAGTCACGGAAAAGTCTCATTGAAATTTTAATGACACCTGAAATGGTCAAGCTCATTGCGTTAAGTGAACGTCACTTCCAACAGAATTTTCAGTGAATTAAAAAGTTAGAAAAACTGGTACCTATATTCTCAAAATTTTTACTGTCACATGAACCTGAAAATTTAGTTTAATAAATATTTAAAAATTTTAATGACCCCCAAATAATAAAATCCATAGAAATTTCATGAAAATGACTGATTGCTCAAAATTAAAAGATTTGTTACTTGAAATTTCAGAAGTAATTATCCCACAGCGTACCGTTTAATATAGATTATTGAATATGAATATTTTGTTTATGTGCAGGATACCCTTTTTTCGGGCACGGCTACGGGTACTACGGTCACTATCTGTAAGACCCCATCGTCACGGATTTAGGCACTACTTTTGACGAGACTCGACACTTGATGACTAAAACGAAATCCACAGATTTTCGATTTTTTACTTTTGCTTGTATCTACTTTTTACATTTTTCTATGTTAAAAAAAAATTGATTAAATGCAAATTTTTACCACGAAGCGTCAGTTTATTTTATCAGGAGTAATAAATTAATTTGGATTTTAGTCCCTCCCAGTAGAAACTCGTCAGTCAAGGCCGATTGAGATGTTCAAAAGTGGAGAGAAGTGGAGACTGCGATCATTCAGTTAATGTCAAAGTTTGGAAAAATATTATTGAATTGAGTGCTATTAAAATCTCCGCAGACAATGGAGAGAAGATAATTGTGATCGAGCATGACAAGTTGCATTCACATCTCCCGTGGAATTCGATATATGATCGGGGATTAAAGTCGGATTTGAAGACATATGTAAGGAGTGGCGATACATTATTTATTGAGAAACGCCGACGAATTGCGACATATATTTTTTTCTTCCCGATGTTCTTTCTTTTTCCTCGCCTTGTGTAGGACTTGCCATCTCCAGTGTCGTCTTGAGACCCACTGAATTAGTTGAATTAGATATAAAGGCCAGATCGATGAATGTTTATGGTGTGAGGGAGATAGAACAATTACACAATTCCGTGAAGTCGCGGTGGACGCATCTCTCAGACTAGTTTGCCTTCGGCTATTCAATCTCTTCATTGATCCGATATAATTTGGAAAGGTCCCCACATTTGATATAGACTTAATTTTAATCTGACTAATGGCTCGTTAGAATTTTTGAGAATCAGCTTTTGCAATTGCAACCTTTTGTGTACTCGTCAGTGGAAAGGCAATTTTTGTCTGTCATCATGTTCCGGGATTATATTATTGAGGATTTTTCAATAATTCGGGGAGCTAGTCTCCTCAGTTTTTGGAGCCTATTGCCATAATTAAATATCACCTCCACGGAAAATAATACACTTCAATTAAGAAATTTTTATACTTCAATCGGGCCAAATGTATCAATTCTTACCGCATTTTTTTCGGTTGTAAAATGATCGGTAAACTTTTTTCTTGTCAAGAAATTTTGAAAGTCAACTTTACAATCGCAGCTGAAGAATTTAATGAGCTTAAGTACTCCTTGGCATGCACAAAATCGTAACATTTTTTTTTGTTAAATGGGGAAGAGCTAAATTTTGGAATTTTCTCATTTTTTCAATCTCTCCCTTCCTCCCTCCATTTCAAAGACATTCTACTATCTCTCATTTGCGAGGAGTACTTACGCCGATTAATCAATTATCTTGATGTAAAAAAAAAATTGCTGAATTTTAGGAAGGAAAAAATGTGAGAGTAATTTGGGAAAATATATGCTAATGCAAAAAAACATATCCCTCAATTCATATACTTAGCACTCACCCCTCTTATTTGAGGGGATCTTCTTCTCTTGAGGGTTGAAAATCGTACGGTTACTTTGAGAATTAATTGCGTAGGGTCTACTCAATGGATTTTTCTCATTTTTATTTATTTTGGAGATACATCTCTTGACTCTTGAAATTAAATTTTTAATTTTGAAAAAAAAATCGGTCGACTGTAAAACCCTAATTGATTAGATTGATGTTGAAACCGCTCAAGTCACGGTTGTGGCCAATCAGGTAATCTGTAATCAAAAAATTTATATTCTTTACAATCAGAGTTACGTTGACTGTTTCCCCGGGTGCTATTTCCTAAATTTGTTTTTATTTCGTTTTTACAGCCTCTAATCGTTAAAAAAAATGATGTGCAAATCGAAAATTTTGACAACTTATTGCATAATTGTACAAATTGCAAAATTAAAAAAAAATCTTTCTGGAAATATAGCCAACGTAACTCTAATTATTAGAAAAAAACAATTTTTCGATCACAGACTACCTAATTGATTAAAGCGTGACTTAAGCAATGTAATCAATGACGTTTTTGTGGTCACAATATATTTTTTTTTAATTAAAAATGTGACTTCAACCGTCGAGAGATGTATCTTCAGAATGAAAAAAAAAATTATAAACCCCATTGAGTAGATCCTACGCAATTAATTCCCAAAGTAACCGCTCGTTTTGAGGCCTTGAGATTAGAAGAGCCCCTTAAGTATAAAATATACGAGATCATACCATAAAATTTTATCCATATCCAAATCAATTTTTAAGGAATTGAAAATTGATGAAAATTGTCGCCTGATTCCTCAAAATATTCGATAATCTTTATTCTCGACAGACTAGAAAATTGAAAATTGTCATTTCATTAATTTTTTTGACTCCAAAATTCAACTGATGTTTCGGTCACAAATATATAAAAATTTCCTATAAATGAGAGGCTGTTAAAAATTCCAAGATTTTTTCTTGGAATTTCAGAAGTAATTCTTCAAATCTTTAGATTCCACTAATTACAGAAATAATTTCTCTTTTTTTTTAATCCTCAGCGGAATGAACGCTCAACATTCCACAAAATATTATCACAAAACCACAGCATTAGAATTCTACAGCTGCACGTTCGGACAGTTTTGCCCGCCCATTTTTACCGATGCACGAAATATTACGAAAGTGTGGATGCAAACCAGCTGAAGTTTTAACGCCCAGCTTTCACCATTTGCACATGATACATGAGCCGCTGAATTTTAAGTTGGCCAAGTGGTATAAATATTATACCCCCGATCATTCCAGCAGGGATCATCATAAAATCATATACCCAGTAGATTCCTCACCCGCGCCATTAAGACTGAACATATATAGCATAAAAATCGACTTGCGAAATTTCATCCTACGACGAACGAAAATGCTCTCAACCTCTTCATGCATTTATATAATTATCCATAGAGACATGCGTGTCTAACGAAGGTGGTTAGCTTCCTAATTAATCCCCTAATGTTTAGATAACGCGGGGCAAGGGGGGCAAGCGCTGAGAGAAATGGAGAATTCGTTTTTTGTCTTGACGCAATATTTTGAATTGCCAACTAAAAGTCATCGACACTTATTGCATTGGATTGCTCAATAGCTTAGAAAATCATCACTGCTAACTCAGTTCCGGAAAGGGAGATGAAGTGATTTGAAATGTGGGAGAAGTAATATTTCTACGGTTGGAATGGTCAGACAGATTTTTTTTTATTGATCCTTGTCCGGGAGATGACGATAATCAAAATCCAAAGATTGTCTCAATGCCATCGACTTCGGGACATCGTGGTGTGGACATTCTCAGAAATATTGGGATAAAAAAATCTTAATTACAATGAGTTATGCCGTCTGAGATTCAGAATTTCTCCCGGGAAGACCATAACACACTCTCGACCCAAATAATGTTATTCAATCTTTAAATTCGTAATACGATGCTGAGGAAAGGAATTCCAAGTGGGGATGACCTTGACGGAAGCACACGATTATTCGCCATTCTCACGCACGGAGAAATGGTTTAGCTGAATGAAACATTAGTTACTTTACCAAAATCCACCATTTTCATTGAAATATTGAAATAAATAAGAGTTCGGTTGTTTTCGGGAAAAGTATTGTTACGCTACTACCGCTGTAGCTGATACTTGTGAAAAATTTTTCGATAGTTTAAAAACACTAAAATTGCTCCCTCTGTTGTTGGGTACTTCAAAAAATTATTTCCAAAATTT
>JAPYZM010002850.1:0-12898 GCA_030522845.1 Psyttalia concolor
CTCACCCCCCTTGCCAAAATGAATAAACAATCGCAATTCAATTAATGATTTGAACTCTTAACTCTTATAAATATTAAGAGTAAAGAGAAAACGTCGCCCTCCCCTGCCACACATGAATAAACAATGAGGATTCAATAAATGATCTGAATAAATTCCCTGCGTCCCTCCTCCCCCTGCATGAATAAACAGCCTCAATTAATTAAATAATGTAAACTCTTAACTCAGACAAGAGTTGAGAGAAAAAATTCCCCGCGTCCCTGCCCCCCCTGCATAAATAAACTGTTTCAATTAACCAAATAATGAAAACTCTTAACTCTGACAAGAGTTATGAGAAAAAATTCCCTGCCCCCCCTCACCCCCCTCGCAAATGAATAAACAGTCTCAATTAACTAAATAATGTGAACTCGCAACTCTTACAAGTGTTAAGAGTTAGAAGAAGACATTCGCCCCTCCACCTCCGACATTAAAAAACTCGTCGGATCCGACATTACCCCAACTCTTACCGAACTCTTCACTTTTCTCTTAACTCGAGGAAATCTGTAAGAGTTCAACGATTCTCTCGGTCCGCTAGGGTAATTAAAAACTATCGATAATATAAATGACAAAAAATCCAAATTACTTTTCAAACTTATAATTAGATGCTGATGCTATTATTGGAGGGGGGCTTGCACGTGAGGCTGAATTCCCTTACATAGTGGCAATAAAAAATGCTGGAGATACGGATCTATGCGGTGGAGCAATAATCAGTGAAACTCATGTTCTCACAGCTGGTCACTGTGTACACAATATCGATAAGAAAGCATACTTTGTTGTTGCCGGTGTCATCAATCTCGAGAATTATAACGCCGAAAATAAATATGGAATCGCAAAAATTAGTATCCATCCTCTTTTTGACCCGGGAAACTCGATTCCCATTCCCAATTCACCGGGTGATTATAAAGTACAAAAAGAAAGCGAGAATGATATAGCTATTGTTGAGGTACTGATGTCACTGTGCATGCCAAAATTTTAATATTTATGGTATTAATACCAGAATTTCATTTCATTTGCTTTATGAATCAAGGTCAACCGAGCCTTCAAGTTTTCCAGAAATTTGGATGAAATTTGGATAGCAGACGCCTTTCCGAGGTCCCATCACTACTGCAGATTTGCTGGCTGGGGAGTCACTGATGACCGAATGTACATCTCAAATGATCTGATGTTCACAGATCTGGCAATCAGAGAGCCGGGTCAGTGTGCTACAATGAATTGTGCACATGACACAGGAAAACTTTGCGTTTATAACAGACGTCTGAAGTCTACAACCTGTGCGGTATGAAACACATATAACACTATGCGTTCAAAACTGCTTTTTTGGAAGAATGAGCAGAGAATAATTTGAAGCAGCCCAGAAGCAACGGCGTATCTCGGGAGAACAATACAAAAAGGGTCTGGCGAACTTTCGGATCAAAATGGAGACTCAATATTCTCAATATCGATTTATATTGGGAATTCCATTAACTTGAAAATTTACACTGAGAATATTCCGAGATTGAACCTTTTACAAATGCTCTACAGAGATGCGTCTTTTTATTGTTCACAATCAATCAATAAATCATTCTCTTTTATATCTAATTTTAGGGCGACAGCGGAGGTCCTCTTGTGTGTGAAGGACTTCTCATTGGAATAGCTTCTACTAGCGATTGTAATCCACACGAGCCTGCTGGATTTGTCAATGTCATCGAATATTTACCATTCATAACAACAGTACTGGAATCATCTGAACCCGGCAATGGGCGAAGACCATGTTATTCGAAATGCCCCATATCTCGGCTGACTTTAATTTCTATGGCGTCGGCACTCAAGTTAAAACTGAGCAGTTAATTTTAACCGACGAAAAATTTGGTTTACTATATTCAACAATCTATGATAAGCGAACGATAATAATAAATGGCCGTGAGCATTCAATTATTTATGTGAAGAGTTTTCAAGACCAGAGTCCATTACTACAAATATATGAGTAATTCATCGAAGCTATCATAGACGCGTGATGACTTGAAGCGTAAAATTTCGTTCTTTAACCAGGAACTGTCCGGTATCGCGAATGAAGGAAACTATGATTTCCGCCGTGGTTGTCTCAGGCTGGATGGCATTGATGACATTAGCTGGAGGTGGGAGAAGAAAAAATTCAAACCAATCAATAAATACATGTCAAATTTTTACTCAGATGCTGACGCTATTATGGGAGAGGGTTATGCAAAAGAGGGTCAATTCCCATAAGTGGTGGCAATAAGAGACGCTCAATAACGTGTGTTGTGCGGTGGAGCACTAGTCAGTGCAACTCATGTTCTCACATCAGCTCACTGTGTCAATAATATCAAGAAGAAATGGCTCTATGATGTTTCTGGTGTCAAAGATATCCCAAATGTTGACGATAAAAACATAACCAAAATCTCGAGAATTCAGGTCCCGGGTTCAATTCCCGGTCTGAAAATATTTGAATTTTTTCTCCAGTTATTTGTCGGCTAAATATATTGAGAAGGAATTCCAACCTATCCAAAATCCTTTCCACCCATTAATCCCACTGTCCTACCTTAAACCCCACGAGAACGGAGCACGAACAGTGGCTTGCGTAGCACAACAGTTGGGAATTAGGTAGGGAGAAAGCGTTCCACATTTTTAGGGTAGGACAGTGGGATTAATGGGTGGAAAGGATTGTGGATAGGTGGCAATTCCTTCTCAATATATTTAGTTCAGAAAAAACTGAAAAAAAAAATGCAGATATTTTCAGATCGGGAATCGAACCCGGGACCTTCCAAATACCAGTCGGGCGCTCTTCCCATCCCCGCCCTGAACTACACGGGCTAACGTGCATGCATCAGGGCATGCAGGGCATGTGGGTGCTGTTCATTTTGGCTAGGGTATATATGTGGGATTGACAACAGTTAGGAATTACGTCGGGGGAATGCGTTCCACTTTTTTAAGATAGGACACTCAGATTAATGGATGGAAAGGATTTTTTGGATAGGTGGAAATTCCTTCTCAATATAGTTAGTCCACAAATAACTGAAGGAAAAATTCAAACCATATTCAACCCTATTCATATTCAGATATTTTTAGACCGGGAATCGACCTTCCTATTATGAGTCGGGTGCTCGTCCCATCTGAGCTATCCGAACATATACTGATTTCCATTACAATTATCTGTCAATTTTAAGCCACACCGTCCTTCTAACGGCGACCATTTTACAGCAGTTGGGAATTAGGTAGGAGGAATGCGTTCTCCATTTTTAAGGTAGGTTCATCATGCTTACGAACGTGAGGTGTTTATTTCTCTTCTTGATTTACCTGGCCAGGGTAAATTGGTAAAGGAGAGTAAAAATTATATAGCTATGTTACAGGTAATTCTGTCACTTTCCAGATCATATTTTTAATATTTATTGAATTAATGCCAGAACTTCATTCAATTTTTCTTATGAACAAAGGTCAACAGAGCCTTCAAGTGTACTAGAAATTTGAATATGGTTTGAATAGCAGACGTTTTTCCGAGCTCTCAATACTACTGTAGTTTTATCGACTGGGGAGTCACTGATCGCCGAATGAGTATTACAAATAAAAGGAAGTTTAGACAGTTGACGATCAGAGAACCGGATCCGTGTGCCACAATACGTTGTGCACATGACAGAAACAATTTTGACAGGCAACTGGGGTCTACAATCTGGGCGGTAAGAAATTCATAATTTGTTGATCGATCAGGAACTCATTTTTTGATGAATTAAATGGAAATATTTGGATTGGTCCTGGAGGAAACTTCACCTTGGCAGAATAATTCAAAAAGCGGCTGGCGAAATTTTGAACCAAAAGGAAGTCAATATTCTCAATGGACATTTATACTGAAAATTACATTGAAATGAAAATTTAGATCGAAAATGTGGAGTTAAATGTTTTTGCATAAAAATTCCAAGGCAAATTTTGAAATATTCTCAAGAGACGCGCATTGTCTTCTAGAACCCGTTGAATTGTCCTGTACTCATTATTCAATAAGAACATCCATAAATCAATAATTTTCTGTTCTATATCGTCTTAGGGTGATAGCGGAGGCCCTCTCGTGTGTGAAGGACGTGTCATCGGAATAGCTTCTACCGGCGAGTATGTCCCACGGGGGCCTCCTAGATTTGTTAATGTCATCGAATATCTTCCATTCATATAATATTCGCTAACTGGTGCTAGGTCCGGTCGCAAGCGGAAACAATCATTCGAAACCCTCATCTTGATAGGCGCAATCTCTGTATTCATTCTTATAACCATTCTAACAAAGAATACGACGACGATGTGCCAAAGAATTCTCAGCATAACATCTGAATTTCCGCAAACAATAAATTTAAACATATTGAGATCAGCCAAACGCCTCAGAATATATAATTAAAATACATTTTTCATAGAACGATTATATCTCCGGAACTTGGGCATAATTGGTGAAGATAAGACCAACCAATTAATAATCAAACTTTGGACGGTGGTCTCGGTCAATTTGATGCATTTGAAGAATGGATTTATGTGAGAGCATTCGGAATTTACACGGAGAGAAATATTCAATGAAAATCTGCCAGCGAAGTGGAAATGTCACAGAAAGTTCGCAATTCCCATGTTAAATTTTACCTTCTGCTCTGTAAAAATTACTCATTTGCCTGACACGTCAAAGTTCACCGCCTGGTGGGGATTTTCAGAAAAACCTCCGAAATCTTTGCTAAACGTTTCGTAATTTCTATTTTCTGAACCGTAATAAGTCTTGAAATTTCTTGTAGATTTTACTGTTGGAGTTTAAGTTCCAAAAAATTACGTAACTTTTCCCTACATTTTCAAAGATGGACGGAGAGAAGAATTCCATAAAAATTACGTGTCGGTTCCGTAATCTGCGAATCAAAACAATATTCCGTAAAAATTACATTTACTAAACAGTGACGTACTTTTTTATAGAACTTTTCGTACTTTTTTCCGGACTTACGTCTGACACGTAATTTTTATTAAATTTTTCTCTCCGTGTGCAACAGACTTATTCACTTCAATTCGTACAAAAAATTATGAAAGGATTACGTGACTTGTTCCGTAATTTTCTTAAACTTTTTTCTCTGTGTACAACCTATGTGAAGTCATTTTCAATAGTGATACACCTGCAAAAAGAATCAACTGTGCGAACGCACGGCTAGATGATCATACTTCTCTCCAGCATTGTTACAATATTACGCTTTATATAAATTGAGGAGTCGTTCCCAATGCAGCAATAATCGTAGATGTTGATGCCCAGTGTGCAGTTAACAGTTCTGAGTAATTTGTATTGAATGATTCAGACTAAGGCTCACTATAAGATTTATAATCGAATGTGGTTGAACCATTTACAGAAGTCTTTTGAAACTGGTGGCACTGTGCATTTGAGGTCTCAACAACTCTTCGGTAAAATTATTGTAGTGGTGCATGAGATTTTCTACACCATTTTCAAAAGAGAAATGTTATTGTCATATGGAAATGTGGAAGATGAGTCTAAGGAACAAAAATTATCCACGTTGTATACAAGAGGTAGCTGGTTTCGTGATGTTTTATGAAATGAGTCTGTTTCGTTAATTCTCAGTGGACTTTGGTCCATTCTTCCACGTATCTTCTACGTTTGCCGTGTGAACGGTCAAGATTTCAAATATATCTGATAAATTAAGAATTACAAGTAAAGGATTTTAATTTGGACAAAACTGTATGTCCCTCTGGTATCAATTGTTTTAAAAAGTTTCGAATCCATTTTAGCAGGTACCGGTTCTCCCGATTTTTTATGTAAAAAAAAAATTGATATTCTAGACTCACCAAAGTTGAGAACTTAATAGTAACCAGATATTGAGAGATTTTATTCTACGGGATTATAATGCGGCTAATGGGTGTTCCATTTCTGTGGCTTTGGCATGAAGGTTAAAGATGAGGAATTCGGTATAACGGATGAGAGGTGAGGTTTGATTGTTCTATGATACGTCAACGATAATGATAATGGAAGAAGCGTTAATGTGGTATAAACGTTCAATTACTCATTTGTGGCGTAATAAAGACGATAATCTATTATGGAAATATCGGTCATTCACCAAAGTTTTTGTAGATCATAAATTCTTGATCCATAAAATTCCGATCTTCGATTAGTAACTGTTGAGTGTCAACGACGAAGTTAGCAATGATTTCGGCGGTGATCGTCTCAGGCTGGGTGGCATTAATAGGATTGACTGGAAGTATGGCCAAACAATCAAACCATATTATCGTTCGATAATATATAACATTTATTATAACATTTTACTTAGGTGCTGAAGCTGTTGTCGGAGGTGGTTATGCAGCAGATGGCCAATTTCCATATGTGGTGACAATAAAAAATACTGAACAACGTTCATTGTGCGGTGGAGCAATAGTTAGTGAAATTCATGTTCTCACAGCTGCTCACTGTGTCAACAATATCAATAAGGAATCGTCGTTCATTATTGCTGGTGTCATAAATATTCGAAATGTTTCGAATGAAAACATGTACAAAATCGCAAAAATTACTGTTCATCCTGCTTATGAACCTGACAAGTGGATTCCCTCGCCTGATTCACCTGACGAGTATATAGTAGATGAGGAGCCCCAGAATGATATAGCTATGGTTGAGGTAATGACGTCACTTTGTCCGCCAAATGTTCAACATTTATTGCATTAATGCCAGAATTTTATTTCATTTGCCCTACGAAAACAGGTCGAGAGAAGTTTCAAGTTTATCGGAAATTTGGGTATGGTTTGGATAGCATTAACTTTTCCGAGTTCCTACCACTACTGCAGTTTTGCCGGCTGGGGAGTCACTGATGAACGAATGTATCTTTCCGATGAACTGATGTTCACAGATCTGGCAATCGGTGAACCGGATTATTGTACTGCAATACATTGTGCACATGACATAAGAAAATTCTGCGTTTATAACCGACGACAGAAGTCTGCTATCTGTTCGGTATGCATATGTAGCATATGTAGTCAATTATTCAAGAGCTCATTTTTGAGCGAATTAAGAGAAAATATTGGATGGCAAAACTATACACACAGACGACTTGCTAAAAGACCGTTCTTCCGGTCATGAAACGACGATATTTCATGGAATTACGGTTCTTTATTTTCGGGAGGAAACCAATAACTTCCCAATAGGAAGTTCCTATCGGGAATCTAGAAACCTCAAAAAGGAGTGGAGGGATTTCGCTCCCAAACTAATCTATCCATCGATCGCGAACCCCACCATTCCGTTCACCGGGGAACGCGAACGAAAAAAAGTCAGCACACACACACAGACGATTCACTAAAAAACATCGGGGGGTGTTCTCTTTATCATCATACGTCGACATTTCATGAAATTATGATTTTTTTTCAAGGTGAAGCCAATAACTTTCTATCGGGAAGTTAATAATTCTCTTGTGTATATCGTTTTAGGGTGATAGCGGAGGCCCTCTTGTATGTGGAGGACTTCTCGTTGGAATAGCTTCTACTAGCACATGTAACCCAGAGGAGGCTGCTGGATTTGTCAATGTCATGAAATATTTACCATTTATAACATCGGTCCAGACTCGTTCTGCTACTAACCGCAGGCTATAAAGTTATTATTCGAATTCCCGTGTATCTTGGCTCATTCTGTCTATTTTATAGACATTCTAGGAACCAATTTGAGAACAACGTGCAAAAAAACTTATCATCCTCGCTTCACGAATTTCCGGGAACAATAAATATAAATATACTGAAATCAATCAAATATTTATATCATAAAGGATATTATAAACGAGGTATCGTGAAAACACGATTTTCACGAAATTATTATATCTCCGAAACCGCTCAGCCAACCGAGCGGAACTTTGGCATATATTTAGTGCATATAAGTACCAATTCACAGCCAAAATTTGAACCGTGTATTCGTTTAATTCGATTCATCTTAAGAATGGATTCCAGTGAGAACATTTCAAACTTTCTATCTCAGGGACAAATGGAGTCATCTAGAATACAGCATCGTCTGTGTTGATACCTAGTGTGAAGTTGAGCGATCAAAGTATTTTGTACCGAATTATGGCATAATTCTTGACCCAATCTTTTTCTTTTGTTCCTTAAGTATTTTTCATCGTCCATAGAAGGAAAGTTATAAGGTTTTTCATGCCCTGGGGAATGTGCATACTTAAGGGACAAGAGAAAAAGATTTTTTCTGCCAAAAGTACATCTTTCTCTCAGTGTGGAGAGAATGAGTCCACGAGATGTGGCTGGTTTCGAATGTTGTATGATATAAATCGGTCTCCCTAAATCTTAGTGGAACTACTTATCCATTCTTCCAATATAATTCTTACGTACGTTTTATAACACGATGATGGTTTTGATACAATAGCTTTTGTATATGCTGTATATGAAATTAACTGTCGAATTTTTGTTTGTTGCCATGAAATTTGTGAAAAATTAACGAAATAAAGTAAAACTTGACTTTCACGTTAGTTCAGTCCTTGGTCAGGATATCAAATATGTCTCATAACAGAAATAAAAAGTGATAAATATTAATTTAAATAAATTGTATGCTTTTCTAGTCAACGGTGGGTCGTTGGCAGTCAAGTTTTAGACGAAAAATTTCTTTTACTGTCTTCAATAATCTACGATAAGTCAACGTTAATGATAAATGGTCGTCGGTGTTAATGTGGTATAAGCATTCCATTATTTCTGTAAAGAGTATTTAAGACAAGAAACCAATACTACATCAGTGAAGCCCCGAAACCACCTTAGACCCTTGAGTTCTTGAAGCATAGAATTCTGATCTTTAATTAGTAACTGTAAAGTATTACCAACGCAGTGAACGATGAGCCCCATCATTGTTGTCTTAAGTTGCATTGCATTGATAGCATTGATTGAATGTAAGACAAGAAAAATAAACCTATCAATAATACTCAAGAGAGAATTTTTTTTATTCAGATGCTGAAGCTGTTATCGGAGGGGATTCCGCACAAGAGGGTCAATTTCCATACGTGGTGACAATATTGGATATTGACAGAAATTCGTTATGTGGTGGAGCAATAGTCAGTGAAAGTCATGTTCTTACAGCTGGTCACTGTGTTCACAACATCAATAGGGAATCGATAGTTGTCATTGCTGGTATCATAAATCTCCTAACTGTTGCCAATGAAAACATTTACGAAATATCAACAATTAATGTCCATCCTGCTTTCGAACCTGAGCAGGTAATTCCCGTTCCTCATTCACCTGGTGAGTATACACTGATAAAGGAAACCCAGAATGATATAGCTATAGTTCAGGTAATTACGTCACTTTACTTACCAGATTTTTAACATTTATTGTATTGATACCAAAACTTTATTTCATTTTTTTATGAACACAGGTCGACAGACCCTTCGACTTCACCGGAAATTTGGCTATGGCTTGGATAGCAAACGTTTTCCCGAATTCTTACCACTACTGCAGTTTTGCCGGCTGGGGCGTCACTGATGGCCGAATGGAAGTATCAGATGAACTGATGTTTACACATTTGGCAATCAAAAGATCGGATGAGTGTGCCGCAATAAATTGTGCACATACACCTGGACAGATCTGCGTTTATGACAGACACCGGACGTCTACTACCTGTTCGGTATGAATCTGCAGCCATTCAAGAGCTCATTTTTCAACCAAGAAGAAGAGAATAATTTGACAGATCCAGAAAGAAAAGGCATATCTCGGGAGAATAATTAGAAAACGTCATTTGTTAATTTAGCTCCAAAAGAATATACTCAGTATTTGTCATTTAAATTTGCATTGAGAATTTATATTGAAGGTATTGAGTGGAGATCCTTTTACATCGAAATTGCAAGATTGATCCTTTTGGAAATATTCTAAAGATATATACATTTCCATCTAAGATCTCGTCAATTATCCTTCATTTATTAGTCAATGAAAAAATACACAAATAAATGACTTTCGGCTGTATAACATTTTAGGGTGATAGCGGGAGTCCTCTCGTATGCGAAGGACGTATCATCGGAATAGCTTCTACTAGTGATTGTGACATATTGGAACCTGTTGGATTTGTCAATGTCCTCGAATATTTACCGTTCATAACATCGGTACTAATCCCTTCTGCAACTGGCCGCAGATGAAGAAGTTATCATTTGAAATCCTCCCTCTCTCGGCTGACTCCTCCTGTCCATTGATTCCTATAAATAACCAGATATTGAGAAATTTTGGTCTACTCGACTTTAATTCGGCCGATGGGGTGCTGCATTTCCGTGGCGTTGGCACAGAAGTTAAAGACGCCCTCGTCTCTTATTTGGTATAACGGACAAGAAATGTAGTTTGCTGTACTGTTTACTTGACGAACCATGATAAATTAACGATAGTGATAATGGGCTATAAGCGTTAATGTGATATAAGAATTTAAGCACCCATGTCAAGAGTATTCAAGACCATAATCTATTACTGTAAATATATAAGTGATCCGCCGAAGCTGTCGTAGACTCTTGAATTCTTTGAAACATCGCATTCCGGTCTCTGATTACTAACTGTTAAGTGTCACCAATGAAGTCATCAATGACTCCCGCCGTAATTATCTCAGGATGGATTGCATTGATAGGATTCACTGGAAGTAAGACAAAGAACATCAAACCTATCGCTAATACTAATGACATCTTTATTCAGGGACTGAAGCTGTTATTGGAGGTGGTTATGCAGCAGATGGCCAATTTCCATACGTTGTGGCAATAACAGATATTGACCAACTTATTTTGTGCGGTGGAGGAATAGTCAGTGATATTCATGTTCTCACAGCTGGTCACTGTGTCTACAATGTCAATAAGGAATCGATATTGGTTATCGCTGGAGTCACAAATCTCCTAAATGTTGCTGATGAAAACATGTACAAAATCGCAAAAATTACCATGCACCCTGCTTACAAACATGAGAAGTTGATTCCCGTTCCTAGATCACCTGGCGAGTATATAGTGGAAGAGGAGTCCCAGAATGATATTGCCATGGTTGAGGTAATGAGGTCACTTTTCCTATCAGATTTTTAATATTTATTGTCTTAATGCTAGAATTTTACTTCATTTACTCTACAAACACAGGTCGACAGAGGCTTCAGGTTTAGCGGAAACCTGGGCATGGTTTGGATAGCATTAACTTTTCCGAGTTCCTACCACTACTGCAGTTTTGCCGGCTGGGGAGTCACTGATGAACGAATGTATGTTTCACATGAACTAATGTTCACAGATCTGGCAATCAGAGAACCGTATCAATGTACTGCAATACATTGTCTACATGACATAAGAAAATTCTGCGTTTATAACCGCCGATTGATGTCTACTATCTGTTCGGTATGAATCTGTAGTCCGCCCATCATTCAACAGCTCATTTTTGACAGAATTAGGAGAAAATATCGCACGGACAAAATATATATCCAGAAATACATACATTATCCGAGATATGTAGGTTTATCTGCATGGATATATTTCACCGCTTGCTTTGAAGACATGTTCCGAATATAAGTTAGATATATTTTAGATGTAATTGTGGCGGAAAACCCATATCTCAGTTATAATTTTTCGATTATATCTTTTTCCGTGCGGGATAATTCGATGGGTCCAGAAAGAATAAGCATATTTCCGGAAAACCATTAAACAGCGAATTTCTTAATTGACATCCAAAGAGATATACTGCGTATTCTTAATATCTGAAAGTTTATATTGAGAGGATTGAGTTACCTTCTGGTTAGTTAGTTAAACCTTTTTACATCGAAATTCTAAAATTGACGCTCTTGGAAATATTCTTAGGAGATATGCATTTTTTTAGGACACATTCGATATGTTTTTATTTACCATTTAATTTGCAACCACATAATTAGAAAATTCCCGTTTGTATATCGTTTTAGGGTGACAGCGGAGGTCCTCTTGTGTGTGCAGGACTTCTCGTTGGAATAGCTTCTACTAGTGCATGTAACCCACGGGAGCCTGCTGGATTTATCAATGTCATCGAATATTTACCATTTATAACATCGGTACAGACTAATTCTAGTTCTAATATTAACCGCAGACGATGAAGTTATGATTCTAAATCTTCCCTATCTCAGCTGACTCGTTCTGTCTGTCAATCCTTATAACCATTCCAAAAAACAATATGATGACAATGTGCTAAAACATTGCTAGCGGAGCTTTCGAAATTTCGCAAATAATAAATTTAAATATGAGGCATTCTTTGTCAATCCAGCCAACTGTTTTTTGTCATGTTTCCGAAAATTCTGAAAAAATTTGATCTTTTTCTAGGGCTTAAAAGGGCACCCTGTGAATTTTTTCAGATTTTTTGCAGCAGATTTTTTAGACAGGCCTACGTGAATTTCCTTATTATTCATGTATCTTTTTAAGTTCATGGCGTAAGAAAAAAAGTTTCAGATAAAAGTTGGCGGTTTTTTATCCATTTTTGGGACAAAAAAAATTATTTTTGAAAAAACGCAAATTTGAGGGCCGTAAACGGCAAAAAACTGTCGAAAATCGGATATTCACGCATTCGGACATTTTTTTTTTTGAAAAAATTTGAGGTGAAATGATGCACTAAATTGAAGATTTTTCGGTACATATCAAAGTGGGACGGCGTTAATATCATGGTTATATTCTTTGTAGAAGAGAAAATATATCAATTAATGGAAGTATAGAGTTATGAAACCAAAACCTGTGGTTTTGCAGTCAAAAAAGTAAAAATTCCAAAATATGGTTTAATTTTTTCAATAATGTTGGATAAAAAAGAAGAAATGATCATTTTGAAGACAGAAAACATTGGGGATTCCCCCAGAATATTGAGATCGATGAGAAATTGTGAAAAAATGCGGAAAATGAGGAGGTATTATTTTTTTTCTCCTAAGCTTACTGCCGTC
>JAPYZM010002851.1:0-12651 GCA_030522845.1 Psyttalia concolor
ACCTCCGGTAAGGTGGTGCACCCCCACCCCTTACTCTTTCGGTTCTTTCGGTTTTTGTTAGCTTTTGGTCCATAAAAAGCTAGCTGGCGCCCCATTTTTGAGGTTAGGAAATATCGGATGCGAGTATGGGAACGGGCGAGGGTAATATTATTCCTGGCTATCGGAACAAAGTCGGGAAAAGTGTTACAACATATGGGATTTTCCAGACCCGTATAATTTAAGTTCACCAAAAAAAGTGACTATTATCCACAATTTCCACTCCCGCCACGACTGCCCAGGACACAGGGGTACTTGGGACAACCGAGGTGCTCCTGAAGGATGTCAGGTCATCAGGTTCTGGGGACCAAGCTCCCCACCCGGACGACTGGGGAACCCACTCCTGTGGCAGACCCCGCAGACGACCCGTCGCCGCAGCCCGGAAGATAACCCGAGGACATCGCCGCAGCTGACGCCGCCGCGGACTCGCCCCAGCAGCCCGGAGGACGAGCTGGCATATGTCCCACTTCTCCCGCAAACAGCACCCTTCCTGCCTTACCGACCCACGAGACGTCCAACCTGTCTCCACCTGCCTACGATCCCAACCCCCCCTAAGACCCTCTCCCCCTTCATTTTCCTCCTACCCCTCTCCGTATCCCGAGACCCCTCCGCCTCTCTACCCGTCCCTTCCTCCCCGGCTCTACCACCAACCCATCTCCGCCTATCACCCTCATCCCTGCTCCGATTCCCCCTTCGCCTCCGCCTATCCGCGCACTGAGGTCCTGTTGGGGACACGGCAGTTAACCAAGATTTGGATTAAAATAATTCAGAAATAATCACTGTTCAATTCCAACGAGTCCGCCAGATATTCGTACATCGGGTAGGCGAGGGAGTAAAACCTCGACTGTAGATGGAGAGCATACCCCCCCCCCCCCCCAAAAGACGGAAAAGATACATGTTGATCTTTGGAATTAGAACAATGCGCGGCTGGTAGGCGTGACTAATCGTGGGATTCGGACATAGGTGAAGTAAATGGTCAACGGAAATAGGGACAATATGCCTAATAAGGAAAAACCACCCCACCTCTACCAAAATTCGGCTACTCAAAGGACACTTAGCCACCTGTCCTTGGTGGTTGGAAAAATCAATACAATCTAGATGGGTGGGATTGGATGGAGCCACGAAAGGAAGGCGGAGAGACAGGTGCTCCATGAACAAGTAGGGGTTCTTTCCCCATCTAAGTTCTCCCACTTGAAACAACAGAATCTATCTTGGATATTACCCTGAAATTCATGACCGGCGTAGAGAACCGTTGGCTTGACAGTAGAACTGTCATGTTTATGACTTCACGTGTTCATAACGAACATAACACGGGAGTTCCTAGAAAATTCATAAAATGTGCCCTAGTTCACCTTAGAAACCACCTGGCAACGGCGGTTTTTCCTATAAACACCCTGGATAAGGGCGACGCACTCACCCTCCTTTGAGTGACCGAAAAGCGACGTACCTTAGATGGAATGATTAAAATCAGTCATAGAGACCACCTAGCAACGGAGGTTTTTCCTATAAACACCATGTATAAGGCGACCGAGTTTCAAATTAATGAGAAGGGGAACCAAAGCATGGGAGCTGATGGGAGTCAAATCATATAAACGAGGATGATTTCGACGTATCGATCTCAGTTTTAATCTTCAGTCAACAGTGGTATCTTCAGTGGTTCCCGAAGTCGCCCCTACATGAGCCAGCGCCCAGTTTCTGAAATCACTCTCCAAATGCGAACACTCAGTTCCCAGTGTGCAGTACTCAACCTCTAGTCTGCAGTCCTCAGTTTCGGAAGCCAATCAACAGTATTATCTTCAGCGGTTCCCGAAGTCCCCTATAAGTGCCAATGCCCATCGAGTCTCAGTTCCCAGACTGAGCCAAGCCCCAGCGTCGTCATCCAGTGGTCTACGATTCGCGAGTCAGTCGCCAGCCGTCAGGAGCCCTCGAGTTCAGCACGGTCTAAAGGTCGCGGAGTCGGCCAACCAGCTATCTGAAATCTTAGTTCCTGCAGACAGCCTACAAGGCATCAACTCCAGTCGTGGTTGCTAGTCTCGAGACTCGGTCTCCAAGTCTCTCCAATCATCAACTTCTGCCGGTCTAAAGGTTGCGGAGTCAACCAATCGTCCGTTTGAAAATCCAGAGACAGCTCAGCCCCACGATCGAGTCTGCAATCGTGAAGTTCAGCCGGTGTCAAAGGTCCCGGAATCGACCAGTTCCCCAGCTTGAACCACATCAGTATAAACACCCACCTGGCTCAACGCTGAGCCCCATTCGCAGAACTTTCTTGGCAGCCTCACCAGCATCTCCAGGTCTAGTTGCTGCAGAGACGAGACCATGGGCTCGAATCAAGGTTTCATGATCACCCAGCCAACTGCATTGGTTGTCTATTTCAACTGGTCCAATACCATCAACCACATCAAAACCATCAACATCATCAACCCTATTCAAGATACTGCTAGTACTTGGGTCATCACCACAACTCGAGTCACCACTCTGGACAGGAGCCTGTCTGCTTCCTCGGTCTACCATCTCCAACTCACAAGGAAGTGAGAGTTTCCAGCTTGGGATGATCGCAACCGTATCCAGAGTCATCGCATCTGAGTGATCGTACCCTCCTCCCTTCGAATTCTCAACAACTGTAAGTCACAACACAACACATATTACACTCCTTTTTTTTATCACTTTCAAACTATTCCACTTACTCCTCGGTTTTATCTTGGATCTCTTCCGTATTATTTCACTTTCAAGAATAAACTACCCATTTACTATAAAATACAAGGAAATATAGGGCATTCTTCCTCACTCATTCTGGTTTGACTCCCACATACGATTATCCATGGTACACCTCAGTGTTTTGTCCCACACCATCAGTTCTCAACCTTGAGAATTACTCCTCGAAACCATCTTGTCGGTCACTACCTGTTTTTATTACTCAAGGCCCCGCCAACTCAAGGGGTCGCTTTTGTATAGCTTTTCGAGTCACCCAGTGACCCGGTGTCCGCAACAGTCCCTTCAATGTCCTCACTCTGTAGGGTTCGACCTCCTCCCCCCGGAGACCCCCACCCTCCTTAGGCGACCCCTCTCCCGAGTCTTCCATCCCCCCTCCGGGCCTCAGCACACCGCCATTCCCCCCCACTCCCCCCTCCTATTCGTCGGTTACCGCAAGTGCGACGGGGACCATCCCCTTAATCGCAGAAGATGCTACTTTTGCGGTGACTGTGGCTATGACGTCCTGATTTGCCCCAAATGCCGGCACCCCCTCTGAGCCCTCCCCTATATTCCTGATTCCTCCCCTACGCTCACTCCATCCCCAGCGCGGGAGGCACCGCATGAGAACATTATAGAGGGACGGAGAAAACTAGAGTGAGTCCCCTTTCCTTTTCTCCCCTCTCTTCTCCTGCAATTCACACCGTCCTCCGCGAGTTCTCCCGGTCCCCCCAGCCGCGAGCCTGCCATTTGGTCCTTTCTTTTTTCACCCTGTAGAAACAACCCCTTTCGGCACCGTAGTGTGAATAATTAGCTGCACGAAATAACTGTCCCGCCTACGGCTTGCTGCCTGGCCTTATCCCCTTCCCCTGAGAGTAGTAGTCTTTCACCAACCGTCTTCACTAGTCTCTGCATCGTTGGAATAATCGGAAAATATCCCACAATTCCCAACTGAATCGCCTCTCATTTATTTGTGGCCCCTCACTTAATAAAGTAAATTAATATAAATTAATATAGATTAATATAAATTAATTAGCCAGATCGCAGACGTTAACAATAATACTAATAATAATACAATATTTCTCTTCATAATACTCTTAAATAGGCAGAAAGCCCTCGGGCGATGGCCAGTCACAAGGTCCTTGTGACGAATTCCGCAAAAATAAAAAATAAATAAATACTCTTAAATTAAACTACCGAATTATTTTATCAAGCAGTTGGTCGCCCTTCTAATTACTCGGGTATCCGGTCGCCTCACAAGGGTTGTTCGGCGGGATTCATAGGGGTTGAAAGACAGGTAAAATACATTTCCTAAAATTCCAAATCTATCTAAAAAAAATATTATGGAACCTCATCATACACAATTGACCCCCACAAGTCATAGCATAACATGAGAGCGCCGCTATTTCAACCGGACCTAAACAATTTCCCGCACCATGGCCGAAAGGGTGACTCCCTTGAAGATTACCGGATGACTCGTTATGTTTGGCCCTTCTTCGCGATAACTTCAAGGGTCTTCAAGAACACGTAATTCATCTAAATCACTCCCTAATTCCTAGAAGAAAAAACTAATTATATCATTAATATTAACGAATTTTCATCGCATTGACTGTGGAATCCTAATTCTTACCGTTATTTTTCCTAAAACTCGCCTCATGCAGGCGGAAAGTACTTAAACTTATCTCCACGGAAGTGGGAAAAAATACGTAATTCAATTCGTCGCGCTTGTCAAACCTTCCTCAGCCGGGAGGGAGCATATTCATTGGGTGCTGGATGTTCTACTAACGAAGATTCCCCACATGTTCGTTACAGTAATGCTGCGTACTGGGCCCCAGCCCAATTGTTTTGTCTGTAACTTTTACGTAAATAACTAAAACACTAAACTGTGCTGACTGATCACGTAACTTCACATCCACGCATGAGGCGAACGTCAACTTGCTCTCTACCACCAAACTAATATGAGAAGTGGGGTGCCAGTCAGCGGTTTCACCTCGCGTCCCTCACTTGCGCCACTAACTGAACTCTTTTCCCTCAAATCGTTTCATGAGAGCGCATCCCGTTGTCCGCTTACTTTATCGTGTAAAAGTTTTTGTAATTATGTCATAAATGAAATGGGTGTATTGCATTTCGCACTTCAATTCCCTACAAGACGCTTGTTTGAATCGGAATTCAACTTCTCCATGGCCAAAGTCGATCAGTTGAGCCAATTACCAAAATCATCGGGCTTTTTGCAGTCAACGCTCAGGTCTAGTAGAATGACCGTAAATCATCACGTGTTCGTATCAAAATATCACCCTGTTGGATGAGATGACTGGATGCGTGGAATAAAGTGGATGTTAGGTGAGTTGAGAGGGTTAGTGGGAGCGGGATGAATTTCGTAGAAAACACATGAGTCCGCGTTCACCTCGGTTTAAACGGATGGGGAATCGATTTTCACCCGTTCACGATGTCACCATTCGAGACAAGAGTTACTCAACGCTTTAAGGACGTCGTAGCATGGAAGAATTGCAATTAACCGACTTTCATTCGGAGAGAATTAAACTCAATTGTGAATCTGGCCTTCGTTTGCAGCATTCTGGCTAAGAGACAGTTCTCATGGCAGGTAACTATTATTGACACTGCCAGTGCTAATTTTCTGAAAATTATAAAAACGTGAAAATTAACTGTACTAATCGAATAATTAATACCTCAAAAGGCGAAAGACAGTGCCTGGACAATCAGTATGTTCGATCTCACCATCTGTCAGTAGTTCTAGACGAATATTCGATCAATGGCAATCATCCTATTGGGATGGTGCTCAACATGATGGAAAGATAGCCTACATTTGTAATGCCACAATGATGAGGGAACGGACCACCATTCGACATCGACGGATGAATTGGTAGATTTACACTATTGCGATTCTGCAGAAAAAGTGTAATGTAATAACTAGTGAATTTTCTTGGCATGGCGGCAGTAAACCAAACTTCAAGGAGTAAGAAATGAGATGATGATTGATGTCTGATCCAAATTCAAGCAGCAACGAGAACACATGAGGACGAAGGCATCTGGAGTATGATCCACCTGGTGACACCTCATGCCCAGCATCAGAGGCCCCAAGTAGGGGAGACGAGCGTTTCTGTCTTCAGCGATTACATATTCAGTACTTATATATGGCATTTCCATCAAGCCTGATATATTACAGCTGAAGTAGCTCGCTGTAGAGTTGCATCTGTCCATCGGTGGAATGTTCTCAGAGGTGCGAGTGATTATTGAACGATATTTGAAGACACAGCCTACGTCTACTCCGAAATTTTACAAATAAGGGTTTCAGTTGAAGTGCGAAAATATAATATCTCTGTACCAGCGTATAAGATCAAAAGCAGTAAAAGTGCAGTAGAACGTACAGTGGAACCAAGGGAAAACAACGGGAATTTAAAAAAATGTCGTCAATTGAAAAGTATTACATTCATTGGGTTTTTCAAAAAATGCAATTTCCCAGCAAGAACTAAACCAAATATTCTTCCTAACGGGATATTAATGAAACGATTTTTGCTATTTTTTGCATTAATTATTCGTATCAGACAACAAAATCTAAATGCTGGGAACGCATGAGTAATGTTCAAATTTTGGACAAAAGTGAAGAAAACTTTATAAAAACACCGAATAGGTTGAAAATCCAAAAGCCATTTTAGAAGATAACCCAAAATAATGGTTTGATTTAATTGAAGATATCTTATATGTAAAATACACAATTGAAAAAATTTGGGAATCACGTCAAGATAAAAGTTATAAAGTTTTCGACCGCAAATGTTAACATGAGACGTCAGATCTCATTCGTTTGTTTCCTTTTCCCTCAGTTCCCCGTGTATGACATTACCGATAAAATCATTTAATAGTATTTTTCTTTCCGATTGACATAGAATTAAATCTTGGCAAAACCGACATTTCGACACTGTTTTATCTGTTTAGTAAAAGTAATTGAATTTATTCAGAGTTACCTTCGACGGGGCTGGGCACTCAAATTGCAACACGTCGAGATGGGATATAATGCTTCTCTCTCCATCATGGATCAGAAGGCACCTAAAACAACAATTTAAAAAATTAAAAAGTATAGATACTGGTAGATCACAGTTGAAATAAATTGAGAAGTAGGTAGTTATGTTGTCTTGAATATTGGAAATTGCATGGCTATAAAAAAACATAGCCAGAACACCTGTGCGACGAGTTTCATCCACTCGTGCGACTAGTAGCAGTCGGCTTCGCACATATGAATTCGTCAGACGCGTACTAAAATCAACTACTTCATGACAGTCCCATTTAAGAAGTCACTTTGTCAAAACAACCCAAGAAGAAAAACTGAGCATCAGCGGGTATGTATTGCGACAGCGCTAATTGAATTATTATAATTTTAAGTTGATTAGAGGGCCACGAAGAAATAAGGGAATGATCTGAGTAATTCGAACGATAGTTTTCCACCTAGCAGATCAATCTAATATAAAAGGATTTGGATTAGAGGGCAACAAAAGAATAAAGGGATTAGATTAGATCAATTAAGCTATATTTCAACCCAATTTTTGAGTACAAATGATACGAGTCGCAGGCCGAAAATACTCTCAGGGAGGGGAGGGGGTAAGGCCGGGCAGTAACCCGTACGCGAGATAGTTCTTCAGCGAAGCTAAGTATTTACAATAATGATGGCAAAAGGGCTTGACTCGACGGGGAGAAGAAATAAGGGACAACATGACCGACTAACGGTTGGGGGAAAAAACCGCAAATACGGGGCAGGGAAAACTGTTACTCTTCGGAGGGGGAATTGGAAAAGGGGTAAACAACTCGCTCTGTACAAAATGTCCTTGATGAGTGGCGGAATCCTTCCCTTCTCTCCAAACAGGGCTCCAGGAACAGTTGGCGTGGCTCAGCAAAATCCAGAGTGGCACCGAATTCCGGTTTCGTCACGAAAATCCTCTTTTCTCTGGGTACTCGATAAGTTAATAGATTCTTCCCGGGATGTTCAGAACCCAAGTCAAGTATCGTAGGGCTCTCTCATATATTCTGAGCCTTGGCCGGATCGTGGTCAGACGTCACGACCAATCAGTGCGTTTTCCTTAGTTCGGGCGAGAACTGGGCCAAACCAAGTCATCGAGTGGCACGTGTCATGGGGGGGGGGGGGGCTGGATTTCTGTCGATATCCATGGCTCGTTGCGGTGTGGATGAGTACGGCGTTGAGAGATGTCGTCACAGGCATCTCGAGGCAGGGTGGGTGAAGGCCATGGAACAGTGAAATTCGCCGTTGAGTGACTGATGAAAGGAAGAAGGGTGAGGCGTGGAAGAATCTGGTGAGGAAGGGAAGAACGACCGTGGCCGTACGCAATTCTAGGGGGCAACTTACTGACCAGATTATCCCAATTATCTACTATCTATAACATTTATACAGAGGAGAATGCAGATGTAGATGAGGCAACAATTGATGGGCTGTAGGCGGATTCTATGCGATCATGCCTTGTCACAGTATATACCATCAAATTCCCGTCTTTAGTATCCTCCCATCAGATTCCTCCAACATCATCTAAAGGCAGTGAAAACCGTAGAAAGCAAATGAATTTTTATCATATCAATAGGGCACGGACTGTTCGTCGTAAGAAGATCCACGTTTCACTGTATTCTGGTGTCCCCTTTTTCAGGCTTTCGATTATTTCAAGTGTCAGGAATTCTCGAAGTTGGCAATGGGAAGTTGCTTAAACCGATTTTCTAAATGGTGCATAGCTATGCGCCTCGGGAAACCTAAGGCTGCATGTGCATGGTGGATAATGTGCGATACATAAATCCATTTCGGTTTCATATGGCGGGTAAACATGATAACACTGGCGTCGAAATTCTCGGCGAATTCGTCATCTGCGGAGTTCTTAAGTCTTTGGTGAAGTAGCCGAGGGAGCGAGACAAAGTAGGAGAGAAAGTACCTAATCATCATAGGAAAACAATGATTTCAATGAAGCAATGTCGTTGCATATTCGTGAATTCCCACCTACATTACGTTTTGACGATTATCCGAATCAGTTGAAAATCAGAATAAAAATACAAGTGGCATCTGCAAGAGCTAGATGATTAATGCACTACCTATTAAGAATTGCGCGAACGCCGAAGGACGAGGAATCCTCAACCAACCCTCATCCTCTCTTTTGAGTTTACCTTAAGAATAGCGAGGCAAGTAGTAAGGGGCCGAGATTGGTGAATTTCCCACATTCCCTTCCTCCCTTCTTCCCAGAAGTGCGCATTTCCATCATGATAAGGGTAAGTGGTTCGGCAGCAGAATGTCACGCCAGAGGGGCGAGGGGGCAAGGGTCCCAAAAAACGCGCATGTCGTATGCTGGCTGCAGAGGGGACCGGGGGAGAGGGCTAGGGTTCGTGTTGGTGCCTCTACGTTGTAAAAAAATAGTGCAGATAGTGGGCGGTGGATGGGAAATGGACGGCGGGTGGAAAGTGGGTGGTAGGTGGAATATGAACAGCGGGTGGAAGGAGGGCCGTGGATGGCGCCTGAAAAGTCGGTAGGTAAATGGGTGACGGGTAAAAGGGTTAAATAAATACAGAATGCACGGTGTGTGGAAATAAATGAATTATTAATTATTATTATCTATTCAAAAAATCTTATTAACTACAATACATAATTTTGTGTATAATTAATTTTGAGAAGATATTGTTATGATTATGTGATAGGTAAAAAAATGGCTCATTTGACCGTTACTTATGAGGAAAAATATCTTTTCCAGATAAACTCCGGAAAGGTTTACACTATTTTTTTACGCATTTTCATAATAATGCGATAGTCACATTTTGTGTTTGAAGTAAATAATCTAGGAAAGAACTGTAAAGACCGATTATTGAACAACTAGTGAAGCTCAGTAATGGAGTACTGGCCACAAATATCAGACGATAAATCTTGGAGATGTTTCGGGTTCCATTGAGATACTTGGCAATTTTATTTAAGGCGTCGAATGATTCTTGCGTAGAATGGTGACATTCCGAAGCTGTCAAAATGGGATATTCGTCTATTGGAACCGAGGTAAATGGCAATGCAGTGGCTTCCTGCTTGGTTGTGGTTGTCGGTATTGATGATGATTGCACAAGGTCGGATGCATGTCTAAAGGACACCGCCAGCAGGGTAGACACCTCCAGTTAATGCAGCGGTATGAGGTAGTTCCTTCACGAGCTCAAGGGTATGTCATAAGAAGGCAGGAGGTATCGATTGTTCTCCTGACCTGGGTAGTGAAATTGAAGGAATTGTATCTGCCTGGCTATTTCGGTACAACTGAAAAAATTGTGTGGTACATTGCACGTTAAATAGCCAATTTTTCGTCTTTTTCAACCACTGTAGTCGACAATAAATTATCTCGTAGAGTGGATTTCCAACAAATTATCGTATTCGGTATACAACACGCAGTTAACGTTATTCTCCTTTGCTATATCGAATCATACTTCAATTCGAAGACTTCCCCTCCTGAAGAGGTTTCAATGTCCAGCCAACAAATCGGGATTTAGGTCACACATGAATAAACAAAACTCATCAGAATAAGCCTTGCGAGAAATATTATTTCCGTGGTCGCTAAAGTGCATTCCTGTACCGGAAAACAGTATGTTGAAGGCTTCCACCTCCAGAAACTCATCAGATGTAAAAGTCGACGATGGTGGTTTTGAAGCTCTTTATCATCCGTCCATATTCAAGCATAAAAAGTTGATAACAAAATTCCTGAAGTTGAACGCTTCGAATTTCTTATATACATTGAAATTTCCATTGTCGACAAATCCAATTATAATTCCTTCCGGTAGTTGGCCTGAAATGGCATTATCGATTATTTCTCCCACAACTCCGCTATTCAGAACAAAAAATTCAACTTAAACACGCATCAAAGGATATTTTGCTATTGTTTTTACAGCAGTTTTATTATGAGTAATCAATATCCCAGGACTGTGTTTAACACGTCAAAAAATGAACGAGGCCTCCTCAATTTTGATTTTATAATTATGCACTGAATGATCCTTAATCCAAAATCCATCCTTGTGGGGGATGAAATGAACATGCAGCTCCATGTCCATGCATATCAAACATTCCCTCGCCTTTCGTGAAGACATGTCAGGTGACTAGGCCATTATTTTTTTACACTACCGGCGACGACAGTTCCAGTATCTATTGCACCATGAGTATCTGTTGAGCACAAGCTCATCTCGTGATGTGAGGTTTTCGCTTCTTTTCCATAGTTAAGCAATGTTTCAATATATGCTCTATAAGCGTAGAGATTATTTGATGAAGTACCTTTTTTATCAAGATACGCGACAGCGTATTCGGACCAAGTTGAAGTTTTACTCCGGTGACGTCATAGGCCGATGCTGTCCCGTATAATTCGCACGACACAACTACTCCCCGAATGGGTTTTATTTCTGTTCTCATAACACGAGAATATTTGGCGGAATCCATCCTTAGTTGCATTATAGAAATTGAATATCCACTTTATGAAGATATTTTTACTTTCTCGATTAAATCAGTAAATAAAAATATGCACCCATAGCAACTATCAAGATACACTCTAGCGTATCGCCAAGTTGATGAAACAGGCAGATCTGTCGCGTCTGATATACAGCTCCCAACACAGACATAACCTCTTCAAACAACTTGAATTCATGTTTATCAAGATACGCGACAGCGTATCGAGCCAAGTTGACGTTTTACCGGTGTGACGTCACAGGCCGATACTGTCGCATATAATATACACGACACAACTACTCCCCGAATGGATTCTATTTTTGTTTTCATAACACGAGAATTTTTGGCGGAATCCGTACTTAGTGACATTATATAAGTTGACTATGAGTTTTATGAAGATATTTTTACTTTCTCGATTAAATCAGTAAATGAAAATATCGTCCCATAGCAACCATCATAATGTAATATTTCAACAATTTTATTTTCTCAGCGTTAGTATTTCGTTATTCATAGTTGGCAACGAAAAGAACATCTGTTTCTCACTCTTTTCTGTATGTTTCTTTTTTTTTGTCCAGAGACTATAGGGGAGATATCCACGCTTATTGATAAACTTTGACATGAAAATTCCATGACGGTGGCGCCTCCACTAATTCAGTGCCCTCTTGGGGTATGGCAGGGCGCATATACGAGCATCGGTAACAGCGCACAGCGTAGGCCCAGATTACCGCCACATAATGGGAATTTAATTTGTTTTTTCATTCGGCTCGTTTGAAGGTTCATTGCAGGTCATTGTAAGTCCATTTATTTCAATTCAAGATGATTAAATGGTTATTTTGATCCACCATGAAAAAAAGAAAAAAAGGGGGTGCCAACTCCTGCCTAAAAATGTTTTTGAGTAAAAAGAAAATAAATAATTATTTTGAATTGAAATAAATGAACTTACAATAATCTGGAATAGACCTTCAAATGAGCTGAAAAACTAAATTAACTTTCAATTATATGGTGATAACTATATGGGGCTTTGGATTATGTCAGGGCACGTATTAAAGCCCAACCACAAATAAGAGCGTACCGCGTAGAATGCGGGAAAGAGCACACGTCATTTGGGAAATTTTAAGAAAGACCGTTCATGATTCTGGGAATGATAGTTGATTAGTAGTAATCAAAACACCATCAGACGGTCTACTTGGAAAAAGTTCATTGAAATAATAAAAATTTTAATCTATTCGATGCTGAAGAATTTGGGAATAACGAAGCAATACTTTCCTCGTATTGGTACGGTACCATTAGCTCAATAATAGTTAATAAATGAAAATTGAGTATAATGACGTCACGTGACACATGTCAGACAATACCCACCCTCTCCTTCCAGATGTTGCGGACACCGCAGTTAACCAAGATTTCGATTAAAATAATACAGAAGTAATGAATATTCAATTTCAATGAGTCCGGGGAATATTCATACAACACGT
>JAPYZM010002852.1:0-13020 GCA_030522845.1 Psyttalia concolor
ACAAAAAAAAAACCACAAAACACCTGGAGAATAAATATTTTTATTATTTTCGCGGTTAAACCTCGGGATTAAACGATTCCAGTCAACCGAAATAAACAATATCAAACCGAAGTTTCAACGTAAAACGATCGACTCTAATGTAAATAGCGGAATGGCTTTGCCACCGCCGGCAACTGCTGATTTCCCAAAATTCTGTTTGTTCCCCAACAGATCCATTTCACCTGGTTGAAGAGCCTGTTTCAGATTGTGTATGAGAATTTAGGAAACGAGAGGCCAAACTCGTTGGAAATTTCCCAAACTCCCCCCGCCTTGTGGTTCGTTTATTCGTGATATCTGGTAGTTCGGGTAATCCGTTCCATGAGGTTAATTCTGGTATTCACTGAGCCAAATAAATCAAGAGAACTGAAACATCCGATACCTAATGCCGAAATGCCAGCCGATATTTCATCATTTTCCTGGGGAGGGAAAAAATGAAAAAGAAGAAGAAGAAGGAGACGCCCCCGTCGGTAACTCCAAAAAACACCAAAAGAGAATACTCCACCACGACTGCTTGATGTTGCAGAACTTTAAATGGCAGGAGAAGTAAAAGTATAAGGCCTTTAGGATTAGGGAGAAATGCGACCAAGTGGAAAGAGGAGAAGTTGCGTCAGACCTTTACCCTTCGCTGCCGTTACCTACCATCCTCACACCAACTTCAGAACGTCGTGCAGCCGCCGTCATTGCGCCGCCTTGCGTTTCTCACGGATTTATGGATTTCATTATTGTCGACGGTGGTTGGTAACGGCAAAGCATACGCGAAGGCGGACAAACCAGTGGTTTGAGGTGCCGAGAAGTGCCAAGGATTCAGCACCAAAGTCGGTGAAAACTAGAGCCAGAGATTTTACGAGTACATGTATAACTTTCCGGTGAAATTTCATCTTAATACCCCCAGAAAAATGATTTATTCTGATCAAATAAATGAACGCATTCAAATAGTCCAAAATCGGGTCTTCTTTGAACCAAAAACAGAACTAATCAAAATTTTTGTTTATACAAAATGAATTGTTTATTTGAAAATAATAAATCATTGACCTGAAATGCTGAAATTTTTATTCAAACCAGTAAATAAATTATCTTTTTTAAACTAACTCCCGAGATAACTAATTAAATCCCTATTTTCCCCCCTGCAATTAAATGTGGAATTAATGATGAAAGTAGACTTGGTGCTCGACACTACCGCATCTCTCGCCCCGCTCGATTTGATTGATCGTCACCCTCCGCCTGAATTTTCCTAGGAAATAGCCCGGATTATGAAAGCCGCGCACGTGACGCAAACAGCTGCACATACCGCTCATCATCCGTCTTTCACAGTTCAAAAAATTTGATTACAAGTGATACAATCATGCGCCTCCATCACCGCAGTTTGTTCTGAAAAGAAGGATCACGGTGTAGGATAGAACAGATGTATGACGAGAGCGCAATAGCAGAATTTGTCGATGATTACCATGTACACGTCTGATTCTATCAACTCCAGTGAGCTAGTAAGTCATGAAGGACTATTTGATTAGTGGGGGGGGAATAGAAACCCCTGCTGCTGCCATCTCCATTCAATTAGCGAATCATTATTATACCGAGGGGCTATATGAGTAATGCTGAATGTAATACACTCTATTGGAAAATTAAATCAATTCTACCACTGTATGGAATAGGTAGGGGAATTAATTTCCAAGCTCTTCCATACACGCATCCATACGAATTCCTGTAGATTCATTGTAACGTTGGCTGTGCGGCAACGCCTGTTGTACATTAACTGCATTATCCGTACACCTACAATACTCAGTCTCGTCATTCAGACGAGCATCCAACGATAGTGCGGGCACGAAACTAGAAGGCGTACCCCGCCTTCTCGTACGTGTTTATCTCATGGATAAGCCAATGTATTAAGTCATCTTCTCGCGCTTTCACCCGTTCCGACACATCTCCCAGTCTGCGCAAACTCAAAACAATACACCAACAACGATCTAACGTAAACCCAGCGGCATCAGTAACGTCCACATAACTGTTACGATAAGCGAATAATAATAACGACATCAATGTCCTTACCAAGGGTGTGTCGAGTGAGCTTAGTTTGTTCATACACACGAGGGACAAGTTTGAACTTGGTCGTTGGAACAACGGTTATTCTGCGCTGTACATTACCCGAGACCACATATTATGGGGTTCCTTGGTTGTCTCTGAGGTTTCAAACTAATCGCTTCAGGCGAAAAGAAAAAGATCTGAGGTTGGTTAATAATTTTTACGCAATTTCATTTGGTCATTGCTTGAGAAACTGACACTTCGTAAAGGGAGCCTAATCAGACATTTTTTAATTGTTACGTTGACCTGTTCGGGATGAGGTAGACTTTTAGAATTTGGTAGGCTCGTCGGGAGATACCTATTCTATGTAAGAATGTAATTTCATTTGGCTAGGTAAACCTCGAGGGACATTTTGGTGTCAGTGTCGGAAAGATTGTAGAAGAGTCCTGCAGGAAAGTTGATTTAATCATTCTGTCGTTCAAAGTAATTGTTTCGGAGGAAAAGAGATGATCTCGAAAGTTGATAATTTGTTTCCTTTCTCATTATTCCAGAAATCCATAATCATAAAAGGAAAATGACTACAGAAAAGCGAGTAAGCAATCTACTTCACCGCAAGCATATATAGTTTCTCAACTTTAGATGCATTTGCTAAGGTCGTATGATGAGGTACGCCTTTGGAATTTGGTAGGCTCGTCGGGAGATGCCTATTATACCTGTGAATCGAACGTCATTTGTCTGCGGAACCCCAGAGTGATGATTTTGTCAGTGTTAAAAATATTGTAGGAGAATCCTGCAGGAAAGTTGATTTAATCGTTCTGGCGTTCAAAGAATTCTTTCAGAGGGAAAGAGAAGATCGCCAAAGTTAATAACTTGTTTCTTTCTTCGTTCTTTCACAGATCCATAATTATAAACTAAAAATGATCAGGGGGAAATCTGGTAAACGACTAATTTAACCACAGCCAAATATAATTCTTCATCTTCAGACGCATTTGCTAATATCCCCATGCTGAGGTACTCGCTTGGAACTTGGTAGGCTCGTCGGGAGATGCCTATTATACGCTAGAATTGGATATCCTTTGGCTACATAAACACTGAATGAAGATTTTATCTCAACATCAGAAATCTTGCCGGAGAATTCTATAGGAAAGTTGGTTTAATCGTTCTGTCGTTCCAACTTTTTGTTTCCGACAAAAAGAAAAATTTCCAAAGTTGATTGATAATTTGTTTCCTCCTTCATCGTTCATTGTTCGAGAAACCGATAATTTGTAAAGGGAAAACGATCACGGAAAAGTGTCACCAGTGAGAAATCTATTTCACCGCGTGCCGTACATAAATAACAAAGTTACGGGAGTTAAAAAAGTTGAGGGTGAGTTGAAGGTAGAGAGAACGAGTGCCGTTTGGCCCTGGGGCTTTTCACCTCACCCGTTTGACGCTCGTGTAGTGTTGTCCTGGCACGACAGTCGAACGAAAATTTATCACCTTTCGTATATATATTTTCATATAAACTATTTTCGTCATACGGATTCAAAAGTTGCTTCGTGTATTTCTGTGAGCAAGTATAAAGTAAACGTGCAAGAGTTTTGAAAATTGCTATTTCAACTACTGCAAGTGTGAGTGAGACAATTTTTTTTTGCTGAAGGTCAACACTGAAATATTTTCTCCTCCCTCTTAGGTTCTACAGTATTGCATTTTCTCATTGGCAAAGCAAGGTTAAAACCTCATGACACTCTTTACTCGACTCTCTAGCCCAGTTTGTTGGCAAGCTGTGCACGATTTACAGTAGAAGCGGCATTGCCGATTGAAGCATAAGGCCAAAAGACTGAAGAGCACACCAAAGCCTGTGACTCGTTTCTTATTCCTCTCGCATTCGATCAACAAAACCCCTCTGGACTTTTCTTCTCAATAGTAAACGGTGCGGCTGGCACCCACGTTGAGTGCAAATGAAAATTTTACCAGCGCCAACTCTTGCCTCTTGTGGACACGAAACAAACAAGCTCATCCGAGTTTGTCTCTTTGTTAGACACAGACTGGAAAGATAAAACATCAAAGGATATTTAAGTTTGCGAGAGGGAGAGAGAGAGAGGGAGATATTGCGAAGAATAGTGTACATGAATACCTCGATATTACATGGAAACCATTTTGGAGTGGTTGAATTGGAGCCGTCAATTAAAATGCCCACACGTGAGCATATTTCTCATTTGAAGCTCAAATATTTGATAATGAATACTAGTGGGCGGAAGGACGAGGCGCAGCTCGAGCGAAACTACATGAGCGCGCTATGATTGGGTCAGTGAACTTTAATACTCCAGATTGGAAATATCGCTCTGTAAATACCCGGGACATAGCGAGCACCGGCGATGGTGATTTAGCTCCAGCTCTATTCCCGAGATTCGTTATGTGTAATCTGCTTTGAGTTATTTTCCGATTTTCATCGAGTTTCTTCTTTATGTGGATTCTCATGCAACTGCGATGCAATATTCTTTAACGTTAGATGGATATGCTGATGTATTGTGATGAGATATATTTTCGAGGATTGATTGGCTCGTCCAAAGATACCTATTCGATATGAGAATTGATTTTTATTTGGCTACGGAAACGCCAAATGATGATTTTTCCTCAATATTACAAAGCTTTCAGAAAAATTCTCCAGGAGAATTGAGGTTATGATGTTGAGCTCATTTGGATACGCTGAAGACAGATGATGAGATACATTTTCAGGGGTTGGTAGGCTCGTCGAGAGGTCTCTATTCTATACACGAATCGGATTTTATTTCGCTAGGCCCAAGGGAAATGGGGATTTCGACCCGATGTCAAAATGTTAGGAAAGCCTTCCGTAGAGGCATTTATGAAATGATTGTGACTTTCTTTGGATTAGTTGATGACTAATGATGACATACATTTTTAGGGGTTGATAGGTTTGTTCGGCAGACCCTATTGCATGTGAGAATTAATTCTGCGCGGTTGGAAAAACGCTGAGTAAAGATTTTATCGCAATATTACAAATCTCCCAGATGAATCTTGCAGTAGAATTGACTTGGCATTTCGTCTTTATCAATTGCTTCCCATATTTCAATAAATTTCACGGCACGAAACTCCAGAAAATCACGAACAAAGTTGGCACGATCAACGGTAATTAAACATCTCGACTGTTGCTTTGGTTAGAATTTTCTTTGCTCCCTGGTGCGAGATTTAAATCGCAGTAGGAGGAGGGTGGCAAGAGGAGCTGGGAGATTGTCCGGGTAATTTGTCAATCCAGGCGCTTGGTCACCCGGGAACGCTTTAATCGACCATCATTTACTCACTGAGCACCCTCGACTTCTCTACACCCTCCTTCTCCACTCTTTTCCCCCAACTTTTTGTTTTGCCCTTTTTCTTTTTTACTCCAGACTGAATGCGAGTGTCACGACAAAGTGGAATAGCTCCCTCGATACAGTAGACCTCATTGAAAGCCGCTGGATTGACAAAAAAAAAAAAGAGAGAGCGAAGATGGATTTCTTGTTCGCCACCGCCTTAATTCACTTTATTCTCCCATTAACAGCGAAGATGAAGAAAAAAAGGGAGAGACATTTTATGACCGAATAACCGACTGAGAAATTATTTGATGCAATAACGTCTTGATGTGACACCATTGGCGGATCCGACAATAACGTAGGGGAGGGGGGGTAAGCAACTGGAGATTCGAGATTACCCACATCAGAGGGAGTGAATTAGAGAGCAAGGGAACGTTGGGGTATCCCATGAATACACATACCCACACATGTATACGCATTGAACCAACGGACAAAGAGGAACACACACGACAAGGCTAAAATAGTCGGGCTGTCTCTGTTAGTCATGAGCAAACAGCCTGGCATATTGGTCTCCGAAAACTACGTACCCAACCCTACTGACGTTTTTAATAACGCTCCTTACGTGACTTCGACCCAATGCTTTCTCTCCTCTTGTACCTCCTTTTGGGTCACCAAGAAAACTCCAATGGCGGCCCTCCACAATCCGCTAACGGTAAACTCTTCGTTGGAGGTACTGTGTAAGCAGGCGAAATGAAATTTCCAGAGGGCCGAGCATCAGAGATTCGAGAGGAGCATCAAATGTTTGAGCATCGAATTCACCTCCTTCCTCCTCCACCTCGCCGCCCCTTTGTTCTTCTTTTCGCCTGAGAATTATTCCACCAGATGTAATAGGGAAATGCCATCTTTTGTGTTTGAGGGAGTCATCTAGGCGGTATTTCTTGCATATCCTTAGGTACAAGATGGGCTCGATTTAGCATATTCCATCGCATATTTGGTAAATTAATTTGGCATTCGTTGAACGATACAGCATGGTAAAGCAAGGAGGAGGAAAATCATAAGCCCATGAGCACTCTAACGTAGAAGGCACACTGTTGAGCTCATCCATCACTAAAAGCTCGTATTTCAACTAATAAGCATACTCGAGAAAACGAAGATAAATCGAAGCGTGATCGCCGATAATGCCAATTACCCTTCGACATTGTAAGCAGCAACGACAACGATAATGACAGACAATGCACGGGTGAAAGTACGGGGGAGAGCTTTCATACAAAAGATCTTTGTATACACATGCGGATGAGAAACGGGAGATGCATCCGTTGCTGTTGAGAATCGATAGGGAACATTGTTAGACGCGTCTAGGGAACAGCTATCGAGTTAGCAGTTATCGCCTCGAAAACCGTTCGTTATCCGTTTGGGGGAGGGGAAAGAGAGAGCGGGGGGGAAAAAAACAACTCGTGGATATCGATCGGTGATTGAGCAGATGGAGCAAGTGTGCGAGAGTGCAAGTCTCACAGAGCAAAAAGACAACAGGAGGGGAAAAAAAATGAAACTCTGAGGGGAAACGAGTGATCCTAGACGAGGCAGATCCCCGGGCGATCTGTCGCAACGAAAAATCCAGTCGGAATATCCCTTAATGGCCCCTCGACATATTCCAATTGGTCTGCATCAGAGCGCGCCCTTGGGCGCTATCTTCTCCTCTCGAGGCTCGTAAAAGTACCATCCGTTTGACTTACACCTCTCGAACCCAGCGACCCTTCGTTATTTCCATTCTCGTTATCAGGCTTGACAATGCGCTGTATATTTATCTGTTGCTTGTCGGATTTTTATGAGATCGAGTGATGTACAATGGGATATTTGTTGGCGCAACATCGTCTTTGTTGAGAGCTGTCAATAAATTTTTGGGGGGTGTGGTATTCTGGAGATCTCGCGAACCGGAAGTGTCACTTTCCATTGAAAGAAAGTAAATCGAATTGGAGATTGGACAAGTGTTTTTACAATTTTAACTTGAAACAAGAAAATCTTCAATTGAGAGCTTGAAAGGATTCAATTTAAAAACGGAAAAAAAAATATTTTGCCGAGTAAACTTGTACAAATATTTTTATTTGCCATCGGTATATTTTCTTTTGCCAAGTAAATTCACTTGGCAAAAAGTTTTTCTTCTCTCAGTGCACAAAAAAAATGTTACTTACAAGCTTTAAAGGTCTCAACTTGAGACTTCCAAAAGAATTAAATAAATTTCGAATTCTCTTAATCCTTCCAGTCTCAAAATCAGGTTTTCAAGTTGAACTAGAGATTTCCGTAAGTTTCATTTTTTATCGTCAACCGTCAAATAAAAAATTGATATTTTTTTGTGTAAGCCTTGGAAAAATCTTGTCTCGACCCTTTAAAAGTCGCCGGGTCAATCGATTCGAATCTTGTCCCTCAAATAACGTCTCCAAAATTGATACTCCCCTATTCCCCCTTCAAATGTATCGCCCATAAAACGTATGAGGAATAAACACCGAAGAATCTCTCCTAAAAGATTTTCCTCCTCGAACAAAAAAAAACCCCCCCCCCGTAAGATTTCCCGCTCGGATTTGAAGGGTTTTGTATACGTTGAATTCAAGATAGGTATGGGGTTATACAAACTCGACGAATGGGTGAGGGTAATGCGATCAGTGTGGGCTGGCGGTATTTCGCCTGAGGAACAAAGGACTCAAGCAAGGATGGGATAAAACGAGTGGTGGGAGGCTAAAGTTTTTGGTTGAAACGTGCGGCAGAAGCAAATCGTTCTGACGCGTTTTCCTCAAACTTTCCTCCTCCCTCCGCCTCCCCCGGGCCGCCGACCCCCACCCTCTCGCCGGCTGTCCTCTCTTTTTTCCTTTCGTTGTCGTCCCTCGGACAATGGCACATTCAACGAGAGAAGCCAACGAAAGCGCATGCTGATGTCCGTGGATAACATGTCTCGCCGTGACTTTCACAACATAATAAGCATTTGAACAAGCTTGACTCTTACATCCATTCGAGTTGAGTATTTATTGCACGAGAATAATGGCGTTATGTGCGTCTAGGTGATTAAGGAGGGGTGAAAAATTCATGGCAGAAAGCGATGGAAAAAAGCCAGGGAAGATTATGATTCCCCGAAGTGCTGTTTCACTGCTTCATAGATTGATGAGTGAGCGGAGAGAGAAAGAGAGAGGGAGGAGGGAGGGAGAGGGAGAGAGGGGAATTTTTTGGATTGACAGGATCATTATGGTTATGCTAAATAATTATGTCATGCTATGCTATTCTTCATCCGAGGGGATAAGTCAATGATTCATCAGAATGGGCTTCTCGACCTTTTGCTGCATCAGAGAGTGATGTATCTCTCCCAGGCTTTTATTCCTATGTGAGGTGAATATTTGTTGGTGGGAGTGGTGGTGGATTTTTGAGGTTTTCTTTTCGGCTTGTGACGTGCCTTACCAAGCATTTTCAGGAATACTTATTGCAATTCAGCACGTTTCCTCGAAGCTAAAAGCAAGATGGAAAGAGTATCCACTAGAGCGTAGGCGTCTACAGCCAGGGATTTCAACAATTTATCGAGTATCCTCAGTCTGAAACCCCCAGTGGAGGGGTCTTGCAAAAGTGATGAGAGAAAAGGCGAGTAATGCGGTAAAAATAGGGAAAAAGTCGCAGGTGAAAAATTTAGGGGTATTCAAATTTACGATTGTCTAGTACATTTGGGGATTTTTATATTCATGACGGAATGCAACATTACTTAACTCTTTGCTGCATCAAAAACCGTTATTTGATCAGTCTGAATGTCTCATGGTGGTTGGAGAGGTCGAGGAGGATCGAGAGGTTCAAGCGACAAATTGAGCCTTCAATTTGGCTCTGAAAATATCAAATTAAGGGCCGGGTGTAATAATTTTTCACCTTGAAATCTACGTCACTGATTACTCGTGAAATGATGATCAAATCCTGAGCAGACATAATTTCCGAGTTGCAGAAATCATGTGCGCAGGTCGGAAATTAGGTTTCCTTATGATTTAATAATTATTTTTCCTGTAATTAGTCACGGGGATGTTGAGGTTCTGAACTATTACACCCGGGCCTTGAGACTATCAGACGTCCAGCCAAGATTTCTTATAATTTCCATCTCAAGACTGGAGTCCCGAGTTTAGAATTCAAGTCTGAACTTTGGAGACTCGCAATAATTGAAAATAGAGGAGAGGTTACGAGTGACGACTCACAAATTATTAAAATTTATGGTTGTCTCGTCAATTTGGGGATCCTGATATTAATGATGGAGCAAGAGATTACTCAACTCTTTTAGATGTATATTGTCATTACAATGGGGGCTAGGGTTTATGGCTGATGCATTATACCGGAGCACACGCGCATGAGCAAAGTGGGCTTAAGAACTTTACCCTCGAGGACACTCAAACAACAAGTTTCGGGGAAGATCCTTCCGAGCTTCTGGCCCGACTATATGAGACTTTTGAGGTACATTCGTTTCGAGAAAGCCGTCATCTTGTGTTGGAAATGTTGTTACTTTGTTCCGGATCTAAAGCTTGTGGCTGTAATTTGTATGAAGATGAGTTGACGAAGGAAGGGCTGACATCTCAGGATTTAATTTGAGGATAATATTTAGTTTATCATAAATTGCTTGAGCCCTATCACAAAATTCTCCCTGAAGTTGTCGAAACTTTCGCGATTACTAAAATATTATAGTCTTCAATTTATATTTTAGACTTTTAAAATAGCCAGCGCAGAATTTCTCAGCTAAAAATACCAAAAATTCAAGTTCAATTGTTCAAATCTCACTTTACCATCTTCAAAATTTGAAAATAAAATATTATCATAACTGACCAATTTATTCCCAATTCCCAATAATTCTCCCTTTGATTTTTCGTTTTTTCAACGCAAAAATAACTTCCCCGAACATCCAATCCTCCCCCTGAAATTCCTTGCCAGAGGGTAAATTCCCAGCATCGACTTCGGTTGCGACATCGATCCCCAAACATCCCCAAATAGCTCAAGCCCCACTCGTCGATTATTGACACTGAACACACCTGAACTCCCAAAACTTCCCACCACTCATTAATTTCTCTGTACCCTCCCTCCCTGTTTAAGACCATACAAACAAGTCTCCTTCCGCGATCATGCATCCCCCCCCCCCGCCCCCCCTGGACTACCGAGTATCTTCTCTATTTCACCCTCTCCACATTATTATTATTTTTTTTTTCCCTCTCGAGGAGATGCCGGCATTTTTTGCGGGTAGAAAAATATGTTCGTTATCCAGAAAAAGTAGTCTGGTGGTTTTCGGTGAGGGGCGAGTGCACACAGCGATTACGGGTGAATATAACGTCTCGTTACGCGAAGCAGACCGGTCCTCGGCTTATAATTTGTACTGCAATTCCATTTCGCGAGGGTTCCGGCCTCATGAGCAGCAGTCTTTTGGGCGAAATGCGCTCGCCAAATAATAAAAAAAAATATATATATAATAATAATGAAAACAAACAGAGAGGGAAGTCAAGTGGCGGTGTGGGCGTCGGTGGGTGGAGGGACGAAGAATAGGAGCGAAGGGTGAGAGAGGGAGGGAGAGGGAGGGAGCTTGTGGGATACCCAGAACGTCAGTCGCGGTATAACCCAAGCTGGTAACCGTTTTGCTCTCCACGCCAGATGCTCGCGCGGAAGAAGCGGAACCGAGAGGTAAATGAGTTTTTATTTATAGCTGAGGGCTCGCGTGGAATTATCTGCTTATCGTCCGTCCAAGCTAACCCCCCCGAGCTATATTGTGTAATACCCCGGGTGGTGGGCTTGGTTTGTTGGTGAAGACTTTGCCGTTTAATTATAACTAATTCTCATGCTAACGTCTTTGCGTTCGGACGACGTGGAATTTAACGAGTTTGGAATTTCCGGATTTTATATATTTTTTTATTGACTCACCGGAATAGGCAGATGTAGTGGGTAGATGGGTGTGACTTACCTGGAACAGAGAGAAAATAAAAATTAGATGCCATGAGAAATTATTCATTGAACATAAAAAAAATAATGGGATGTGAGATTTTTTGAGGTCTTAATTTGAGACTTGACAGCCTTCCGTACAGGTTCCTAAAATACTCGAATTAATTCTTTAACTCTCGATTTCAAATTATAAGTCTCAAACCAAAGCTCATGGTTTCCCTGATTTTACGACTAGATTTAAGACGAAAAAAATCATATTCTAATACATCATTTGCAATCGACGGAATCTTCTGTGAATTCCAGTTTTGCATCTGATGTCTTAATTAAGACGTCACGACGCAATTTCCCCACTCTATAAAAATCCCCGTAGACTCCTAGTAACCGTCCTACTGACCTAGTTCACGACGCCGCCGCCAGGCCGGCCGCCTAACGGCCAGATGGAGCCACCGCTCTGCCGGCGTCGCTCCGCAAGACAACAAATAAAATCCCGTCAACTGTCGTCAAGGTCTACTACTCACATCAGCAATTTTCATTTCATCAGTGGGCACGTGAGGCCGACATCAGTCTAGATTTCACAGAGACCCGCAGACCAAAAAAACTCCCCCAAAAAGCGATGGAGAAGCATTTAAACTAAGTTTAAATGAATGGCAAGAATTACCGGACGAGTACTTCCCATTACCGAAACTGTTCAGATTTGCCGACCGAAAACTTTTCTCTTTAGACCAGATCTGCAAAAACGAATGGCGGAAGAGGGTTTCAAAGAGAGAGAGAGAGAGAGAGCGAGGGGGGGGGGGGGAGAAAAAAATGAAAAAAAAAAATTGAGAACGTATCGTTGCGAGGAAGAGGTATAAAAAAGCCGAGTGAGGTACGTAATCGGGCAGCTCCCGAAGACACGATCTAACGGTAGAGATTGCAAATTAACGAGAAAGGGACTGAGAAAAGAAATGGCGGGGAATACTGGGTAGAGTTAAAGAGCCGTGTGAGAGGTGGGTACGGCCCATTATCGCGTGGGATGACTTTGGGGAGATACAAATTTTAAATTGTACCTGACCGGATTGCCTCTGTCTCTTTCAGTCCCAGTCCAACCCACTCGGGCTCTGCCAACCACTTGGAATATAATATGCAGGAGAGAGCCATCAGCGAGACAAGCCCGATATCGGAGAGAGGGTGGGAGCGAGAGGAAGAGAGAGGGAGTGTGTCCTACTGGGATGATAGCATGAGGGAAGTGTGTTCGGTGTGCGGGAGAGAAGCTTAAAAAGTAATTACCGCTGAAGAGCGCCGGCTGGTTAAAAATTGGCGTACATAAAAAGTTTTCTAATTTCAGAAGCCAAGGACTAGGGCTCGAGGAGAGGGGAGAGAGTTGTTTTCTCTCTCCGGGGAGAGGGAGAGGCGGCGGTTCGAGGGCTTTCATTCAACAATGGTAAACATAAACGAGGTAAAAAAGCAAAATGTCAATTTGAGGAGGGCATGCCCTGGGATACCAGCAATACCTAAATGAGGGGGAAAAGTTTTATTGCCCCACTCGCCTACTGTACTGGCAACATTTCGGCATGGCTATCGCTCGAAATTTCAGCGGCTTCGATGAGAAATTATTTTGATAGGTGGCAGGGCCTCCTATTAATAGGTTTAAAAGTTCTTTTACTGGGGTTTTCAGGGGTCTCGAGCTAGAACTTTCAAACATATCAAGTAGAGTTTTAAAATGGTTATCTTCAGACTTCAGTCTCAAATACAGATTTTCAGCACTTGA
>JAPYZM010002853.1:0-13092 GCA_030522845.1 Psyttalia concolor
CTCCGCCATAGGCTGTGCGCATCCTGCCATTTTCTGACACTTTTGCCCTAATTCCGCGTATATACTGCTCTCAACGTGCCTTATTTTTCCTCTCGGGTTGGATCGCAGCAGCGAATCGATTTAGGAGCTATCTTCATTGCTTGTTTCGTAGCCAATAGGTAATTGTTTATTGGTTCATTCAATTCATGTTCTACCTCATTTACTTCTACCGTAAATGTTTGTAAATTGATGAACATTGATCAAAAATTATGATATAGTTGCTAGTTAATTTTCTGATCATTAAAGTATCCCACGATAGGTGATGGGTACCGCAATCTCTTAAAAATGTTGCAGAAAATCCGCAGTAAGTGAAATATTTAATGACTCCGCTGTACATTAAAGGGTTCGTTCGTCATTATAGGTGCACAACTCGATTTTTTTCATATCTTCATGTAGCTAGAATATGTGAAAGTGTTCGTAGAAATCTGAACGAAAAATTTCCAATGTTACCAATACTATAGTAGTATAGGTCAGCGCAGATTCAAAAATATAAAGATCATACTTTCTAAGTTTTTCGTACATTTGAAGTATATCATTTTATATAATAAAGTGTCAAATTTTCATACATTAGATACATTCTTTAAAATTAAATAATGCGGATGCAAGATTTTTCACCAATATAAAGTAATTTCATGAAATCCCCTGAATTGCACCAAAAAATATGAAACCCCTATGCGATTCTCCGTATTTTCCCATTGTTCATTCTTTCAACATCTCCAATCGCGCCCGATTGGCCGCCAGTCCGCGTCATTCCCAAGTGTTGGCGCCGAGTTACGAAATTACATCGATAAAAATGCAATGAAAACGTAAACGAAAGGGCTGGGTAGGTCTAGAGGCGGGGGAGGACGCTACAACCGAGGGATGGAACTAGTTTACGGATGATAGGCTGGTGTGAGGCGGAAAAAAATAAGCGCTGGATGTTTTTTTACGACTGTCACTTGCATTCCCCAATGCTCAACTCCCCGCAGTAAAACGAGGAAAAATTCCTTCTCCTCCATTTTATTATCAAAATATTGTGCTGGGAGATTTAACACGACAGGTTGTGATAAAAACCCCTTCGGATGTTGATGAACTAACCATCCAAAAAACACTGACCAGTGAAGCGTTACGCGTTTAATTCTTTCTCATTCGGTTTTATCCCGAGGAAACAGCTGGGGATAGCTGCATAGAAAAAAAGAAGAAAAAAGGATGGAGTGCATCAGAGTTGATTCGGCGATCAGGTATCCTGTGCCTCTTAATTCCCCCGAAATCTCCGGAGCAGGGGACTCTGGTTGGAATAGAATTGCGAATAGTATCAATGAAGTTACCGGTGGGTGTAGTTTTCCATCGAGTGAGTTTCGGGATTTAAGAGGGTAGTACAACGGTAGATGATCTGAGGGGCGATGATGGGGGTAGTCAAGTGGACGGTACAAGCCAAATTAATTTTGTGGATCAATTGATTTAGAATGAAATCGACAGTTGGCTGGAAAATATTGTAAAGTAAATAGGTGGAGGTTGTTAGAGATATTTATACTTGAGTGCACTAGAGAAATTAGTTAAAATAAAGTTATTGAGACGTGTGTTCTCGACATTGTTTTTCCAAATACTTTGGTTAAGGGTACGAGTTTCGAAAAATACAATTTAAAACCTTTTAATTTTTTGCGATAAGATACTATTATTTGTTCGCATTGTTAAGATATTTTCATGAAAATAAAAAATGCACGACCTCCGAAATCCTTTATTTCGTGGCACGTTCCAGGATTAAAATTCACGATGTCAACGAAGTTAGGGAGTCCTTGATTTTTAACGAACCACTCGTGGACCTCTTTTCCAGGAAAATTTGAGTGGTTGGTTGGAGGTCGCGTATAAGTCCTCCGCGCAATCGATTCCGTCAGCCGGAGGCTGAAAATATCTCGACATCTTTATTTCAACGGATAATGAAAATGTTTTTTACTCGACAACAAAGTCCCCCAGGGAACACTTGTACCCAATCAAATGTCGATAGTCTCCTCTCACAATTACGACAACATTAATTAAAGCAGAGAGAAATAAAAAAATTATTCCCTCGTAATATTTAAACGTGAAGTATTGTACTTAATCGATTGCGGAAGCATCAATTCACACTTGACTTGTCGAGTAACCGTTGGTCAAGCTCTCATCGTCCATCATTCGTTGACAAAACTCTCGCTCCTTCATCTCCCGCATTTTTTACTTTCTCTGAATGACCGATGCCCCCTACGAAGTATTGAAAAATGAATTGGTCGGTGAGTCTGAGCTCACACGATTGACTCCCAATTCGAGACTGTCCCAGACGTCCGCTATCTAGAAATCAATCCAAATAAAGGAATAAAGGGCACCCTCGGAATGATGTTATATCCGGGGAAAAGGGGGGACTCCGCGATGAGGAAAAAAAAATCCGAAAATCTGGCCGACATTATGTCCATGCGTGACCGGTGCACGCTTGGTGCGAAACATAAACCCAAAGGCACATAAACCTGAGGAAGCGTAAAACATAAAATGTGGAATGCAATGCAATTCCACGGCAGTGACAGATGCCGTTTATTAACACGATGACGCGCATGTTCTCAGTTGACGGTATTTATGATTTGTTGATATGGATGGGCTACAGTTATCCGCATTCTTGATTCAATATTCGTAACCTTTACAATTTCGAATTCGGGAAGGATTTTTCAGGGGAAAATGAAGCAAGGGTTGTCGCCTTCGGTGGAATTCCTTTTGGGCTGCCAATTATTTGTCTTTCATTCATTACCATTGGTACTAGGCTTCTGATTGGATCCGTAGCAGTTGTTCTTCGAGATATTCAACAAATGAAAATCACTTTCACGAATCGTAATTGATTTAATTACAATATCATAGTTTAATTAAAATTTAAAATGCAAAGGAATTTCTTAACTTTGGGTGGCGTTCGTCGTAAAGCAAATTTTCCGTAACTCTTGAATATTTATAGATATTCAAGTATCGGATCCAGACTATTTTTACTCCCAAAAAAGAGGTTGTTATTTCCAAAAAATTAGCTTTAAACGTATATCTTTTTTTCAAAAACTATTTGACTAATCAGGCTGAAATTTGCAAAGAGTTAGTCCTAGTCAGGTATTATAAACAGACAAAATTTCAGATTTATCTGAAAAAGCGTAGTCAACTAATTGGTCAGTTTTTTCTACGAGAAAAATGATTCTAACTGCTTTGGTAATCATTAAAAAACCTCCTACTGTAAACGTTGACAATTAATGAGGAGTTAATGAGTTATTTTTGGTTTATTTTGAACGCCGAATAACCGCATAATAGACTGGGGAGATAGGAGGTTGTTTAATTTTCAATTTTCCAAAGATTTACCACCGAGAAGGTGGCGATGGACATTGAGACCAACAGCCATGGTTGTCAAATTTCGTAGTTTTATATCTCATATCATTCTACATCAGTTCCAAACACAACGAGAAAATCGAAAAATTTTACCATTGCAATGCTTCCATCCGGAAGCAAAAAAATTTAGTTGTTTTCTGATTTCAGAAGTTTCTCATAACTAGCTATTGTATTAACGCGAAATGTTTCACATATTTTATAATAGAAGGAATTTTGAACAGTGTAATTAGCGTCAATTCTCGTCCCTGTTCACCTTTGACAATGTTCCGAATCCCAGAGCGTTGAATTTATGAGCGACCTCTTTCCGTCCACTCACACGCGCTCGAGACTCGAAAACGTTGGTTGTGAGATGCATTGAGCGATGCTGATCATCTCATTCGTTACCTTATTTCATCGCTAAAGTAGAGAGAGATTTATGTCGACGACTGGAGGTGTCTTAATGACATCTCTTTATCTCTCCACTTATCCATTCACTGTCTTTCAATCGCAGTCAATCCCCATCGCCCGTCAATCGATAATGGCGCTTTAATATTTTCCCGTCTCGTATTTTCTACTCCTTTTGAGCCCGGATTTTAGGTTGAGAAGTTACTGATAAGAATGAGCGTTATTTTACACTCGGTTTGGTGGATATGTTGAGAGGGTCGTAAGGTGACCCCTTAATGTCCAGTGACTTGGCAAGATGCTGAGATGACCGAGCATCAATCTTCACGCCTTTTTGGGGTGGCTATTCTTCCAGTCGCATCCCTCGTGATGTTACTTGGTTTTTAGGAGGGGGGTTTTTACTGCATGAATCACGTTAAAACAATTATGTTCTTGTTGATATGGTAGATGATGATGACATCATTAAGCATTTCAGTAGGGAACTTTTAATAATTGTGAGGAGAAATTTCTTCTTGCACTAGATGTAGATGATTTTTTGAGTTTATTAAATAATTTAATAAATACATCGGAGAATTATACTTATGATGAGAAAAATTTGAATCGGAATGATTAAAATAAGAACGTATTAATTATCACGACTTTGCCGAGAACTCGATTTATATTTTATTTTGATTAATCAACGCTAGTGAAAACTAAAACCTCCCAAAATAACACGAAATCCAATCCCCACATTTTTTCCAATACCGCAACACTGAATTAATCATAGCAACTCAATATCAAATCACCCAATTTCCCACGTTCCAGCGCACCACATGTCGTCGACAGACAGGCATTCTCGAAAGTTTATTAATTTATTCGAGCGCGGAAATGGCAATTAACTCGAGGACCGGTGACAGAAGCAGGCTCTGCCCGTCGGGCAGAGAGTCGTGAATCCATTCGCGCGTGTATGTACACTCAGTCCATCCACTTCTACTGCCCCCAGTTCTCCTGAAGCCCTTAGGCTCCGATCAGTTTACGTTTCTGTGTGGTGTGCATTTTCCATGGAGATAGTGTCGAACTCGACCGATCAAACACGTACGGAAATTAATTGTGGAAAAATGAATTTATGAGGGTGGAAGGGCTGATTGTGACAAGGGAGAAAATATTATTTCGAATTACATGTGGTGTTGACTTAAATTACGTAATATTTTTAGAACAAGTGTTATTCATACATCATTAAGTAATTGGTAATCAGGACATATAACTGCTCCTCACAATTTTCCTGTGAAACTGAATTGATTCACCGCTTTGTACCTAAACTAAGTATAATCCACAATAAAATCGAGGTGGACTCAATTAGGTGAATAGCTATGTAGATGAGAATTAAGCACCTTTGTGCACCATTGCGCGCCATTGTGCACCTTGTAGGCTTCACTCCAACCGAATTCCCGTCGCGAGTCCTAGGTATCGGTAAGTGCCCGCGAGGTCGGTTTATTCATTGCCACACGTTGATTTAAAGTTAATCGAATTTATTGAATAGTATATTATGCAACACTTGCCTTCGGCTCGTACCCCAACCCTCGCACGAGCAAAAAACGTGAAAATCAAAAATGCACGTGGCTATTCCGAATTTTATGTCACAGGACCAAATTCCGCGATTTAACCGAGCGAAGCTAGGCTAGAATTGCGGGATTCTGGATACCTGTAGCATAAAATTAGATTCTATGTTTGTAATAAAAAACCTTTAATTATAAGGAATGGAAAAGAGCTTTAAAAAATTCATCGACAGTGACATCGAGTTGGAACTCAATTGGTTTTCGATTATCGTTTCGTCCTCTGCGGAAATGTATAATGAAAATCATTAAAAGCAACCAGTTTCCGCCACTAGAAGAGTATATTTCTCACCTAGGGAAGTAAAATAAAGGAGGCTTGCTCACGTGCCGAATTACCGCCCGAGCCGAAGGCGAGGGTGGTAAGCACGTGAGTAAGACTCCTTTATTTTACTTTCCGTGGTGAGAAAATATAATTTCCCATAACATACAAGGTATTCATTGCACCCATCCTTCAGTTTTCAAAAAAAAAAAAAAAATTACGAGTTATTTTTACGACGGATTATCAGCAAGTAATTTTCCGCAATAAATATATTTGTTATTCTATTATCAATCTATCAATTCCGGCCAAACATTATATTTATTACAAGCGATGATGATATAATTAATTTTTTCATTGACAAATGATTTTTTTCTAATGCAAAAGTACTGAAACTAATTCTAATCCCTATCACGAAAATTCTACCCATTGTCATTTAAACTTTATTTCGCCGTGAAATAGAGGAGATTTGAGTTTCACGAGAGTGAGGAGAGCCCACGCAAAAAGCTATATAGCGTTTCGAAGATAAACTAATCCCCTTTTACTGACGGCGTTACGTTTTACGTTGATTGCGTCAACCCTTGCCCAGAGAGTCGTTGGACAGGTCGTCACACTTATCTCGGGAGTTTAGAGTGGTAGGGGGTGAATGTTTAGAACCTATATCCACCTCTTTTGGTCTCAGTTTGACACATCCCCTCTGACAGCCAAGGGATATCAGGCTCGATTCCGGGGGCGCTTGTTAACAGCATTGTTAATTCACAGGGCGCAATCTGCTCGGGCCATTGCAAATTCTTGTATCAGCCGAGGATGAATATCTCACCTGATTTATATGCCATTAAGGTTTGAAGGCAGTGTTAAATGGATAGGGTAGATGTAACTACATATTTCGACAGTTTTGTGAATATTCGTATTGAAAAAGCATAAACGTAATTTATGATTTGGAATTGATCAATTAATTATGTTCCATGGATATTAATTTTATTTTATTTCCTTTTTTTCGTTATTTATTCATTATTATTTTGACTATTCATTATTTTATTCTGCAATTTAGACTCTCTTTATGTAGGAGTTAATTTATATTTTTGAAATTATGTGAACATATTCTTTTAATGATTACAAATATCCTCTCGAATTTTCCAAATCAATGTAGATTTTTAGAGAGGTGATGACCAATGGTTGATTAAAACTCGTAAAAATATTGGATTTTGATTTTTCTCCCACTCAATAGCCCCAAAATTGACTGCGGAAGTTTTTCAAATGAAGATCGCAGCAATTGAGACAAAACCTTAACGACCGAAAGAAAAATCCCCACCATTGAGCAAATGATACCCGCTTACGGTCCGTTATGAGACCAAGAGATAATCCCTTTGCTTCCCGAGATATCACTGAAGCGTGGGGCCAAGGCCATAGAGACCCTTTGACGGAATATGCATGCAGCATTCAATCTCAAGCCATAAGCGTTTTGTACGTACAGCGGTGTCCACTTCGCCATGACGCTCCACTGGGCGTGTCAGAGTTATCCCTCACTCACCGCATATGTACCCACACCGGATTACATTTTCCATTCTAGATGCGTTAAACATACACGCCGAGAGCGAGAGAGAGGGCCCGAGAACGATAAATAATAGACGCAAAATTGCTTTTGTATTCATATTGAGGTACTAGTTTTGTGCTCTGTTTTTAGCGATAGGAGATGAATATTTTTACTTCCATTCGGAATTAATGGCTCGGACGTTGTTTATAGGGATGTTGCGCGGGGGTCAGTGCATATCTACATTTCTCTTTGGGCAGAAATGACCGTCTCGGGATGAAGAATTGCTTTTGTCTGGGTGGTGGAATAAAAAATGCATTAAAAATACGTGCGCGGCCAGAGGGGGGAGGGGGAGTTGGCGATCCTGTGGGACGCTTAAATCGTGAAACTTGACGGGGTAGGTAAGATGTGAGCGTATGCTCCAGAAGGAAGATTGAACACCGCTAGATGCCGGTGGCTTATCACCGGGAGGATAATACGATTATGTCCGGTTTGAAGAATGGGAGTTGGTTAGCGTTCGACAAATGGGAAATACCGATGCCGCGGTTATCTGGTGAATGCTGAGAGATCCTGTGTGGGGCATTTCTCTTTTGATAAAAAATTTCTTGGGGGGAGGACGCGGCGAATATCTCAGTCGTCAACCACCCTCCTTTCCTCCAACAAAATTTACCTTAAAAATAATAGATATTCAATATGCAAATGAAAACTGTCTTTAATAGAATTTTGGAAATGTGTCAAGTGTTTTACAAATAATCCCCAAAATGAGTAAATAAAGCTCATAACAAAATTGAATTGACAACGTGTAACTATCCCCTCATACACACCGGATTTATTTTTCCCTAACACGAACCGGTCGGAAGAAAGAAATTTGTTGAATAGGAAGGTTGGCGCAATGCCTTTGAAGATATTTTCGCGAGAGTTAAATTTCTATCCGCCGAGTATTTGAGGGTGGTTTCTTTGCAACCCCCTCGTGACCATTATAGCGTAGCCGTAGGGTGTCGTTCGGGCGTCGTTCGGCAGCCCTGAAACGAGGGGTGGGAGAGGGGTGAGCGAGTTGTGCCATCGTGCAGAGAGTGGCGGTTGCCAACCGACTTGGTCCGGAAGGGTCGATTGTTGACCGAAAAGTCGCCAATTTAAAAAGACCCCCGGCGATATTTCTTCTTTTTTCCATTGCCTCCCTCCTCCACTGGGTCGAAAATTTGTGTCTTCCCGGGCAATCGCAGTCTCTCTGTCGTCCTCTCGGCCCCACTGGTCATACCCTCGCTCTTTTATGCCAGTAGCTGACTCTGGTGCCGCCACGAGACTGACTCTGAACAAGCAATTATGTTGTTACGAGCTGTTTACAACGGGGATTATTGTCGGTGGCATCTTGCGCCCCGGGTGGTGTGTCTTCACTAATCTCAGTGAGCTCACGCATTATTGATTTTGGGGAACAAAGAGTGAATCTGTACTGCTGGAAACTTCTCTAAAATTTCCATCAAGATATTTTCTTTTGCGAAACGGAGTTACTGCCGATTAGTTCGACGATAACGTATTCAAAAAATTTTTGCAGAAAAAAGAATGTTTTCTTATCAATTCTTTTAGCTTTCGAACTGATGAATTTAATCCTAATTGTGTATTAATAATTGAGAATGCAGGGGAAGGATGGCGAGAGAAACAAAAAATCGTTACATCCATTAAAAGAATTTCATTCAACATTAAAACATGCAAATTTTTCCAAGCCCCAAAACAAAAAACCAAACCCACTGCAATTTCAAAGCAAAAAATCCGCGCAAATGTCCTGCAAATAGCGTTACGAATCGCTACATAATCTCTCCCATTAACGCACAGGCAACCGCAGCTGCGGTCTCCCCATAATTGAATGTTTCACAAATAAATAAATAATGTCGCGCATACATAACGCCGGGAGTTCACAGCCTCAAGAGGTCGTGACTTCGATTAAGCCACTCTTTCCCAGGGCGCCTGGTCCTCAAGCATGCGACAGCCTCAGTAGCCTCGCCACGCCAGGAGCTCATGTCTTTCAGACCTCCACTCGCCGAAAGAGAATTGCGGAGAAGGCGTACAAAATTCAGCGGGGATTAATTTTGCGGTTGTACCCTCCTGTATACCTTCAAATCCATTCTCTGTTCAATCCTTGCGGCCACTACTGTTCCAGCTACCGCATTCAGTGCGTGCTTGTACCACTACCGAAGACGAAACAAATGAATGGAGAATTATTATCTTTAATTTTACGCTTGCAGACGGCAATTCTAAATTATCGAAGAATAAATGATTACCAGAGCTCTTTGAAGCGCTTCCCGGTTCTCGTAAGGTCATACCCGGTTCTATAAGCATTTGAGTAAACAGTCTACTTCAATCACCAGAAAAAAATATCGTTGAATAATTGATTATCAATTCAGTTTTGAGTGACCTTTGATCCTTGATAATTGCTTTCTTCTTACAAACAATTTCAAGACTATTCAATTGAACTCATCAACACATTATGATAAATTTAAGAAAACCAACTTAGACGTTTAAACAATAAATAATAAATGAATTACATTAAGAGATGAGTTCTCGTGCAAATACATAAAATTATTATGATTATCAACACATTATGGTAAATTAAACAAAGCTAACTTAGCAACTTAAACAATAAGTAAATCAATTACATTAAGAGATGAGCTCTCATGTAAATACGTAGAAAATTATGATTTTTAATTTCACGGTTGCAGATAGCAATTTCGAAATATTGAAACATAAATGATTACCGGAGGCCTTTGAAACTCCTCCTGATTCCCATGAGGTCGTATGCATTTGGGTAAACAGTCCATTTCAATTTGAAAAGGATATTTGTATGGGAAAAGACAACATAGACATCACATTTTCAATCACAAGAGAGAAATGGAGATAAAAAACATAATCCATCCGGCGATAGGAATCTCCGGAGTGATGATCCACTCTCAGATGGCATGACAATAAAAAAATATGAATATGCGGTGTACCGGCCTCACCCCTGAAAAGAGCAACCTTTCTAATTTACAACCATGAAAAAAGCCGAGTGTCGACCCTTGTCCGCCCTCCAGAAAGACGGGAGAAAGGATCTCTTTCGTTCACTCCTACTCGGTTTATCCCCGAATGCTGTGTGTCGTCGGTTGATTTCAAGTGTCGGTAGTCTTGCGGGAGGAGGATGAGGTGAATGTCTCTCCCTCCCTCTCTCTCCCTCGCCCTTTCGTCGCCCCTCTCCCCCTTGTCGCCTACCTTAGAGTGGAGGGCGCGCTGAACCAAGAGAAATATTTGCTTTGAGACACACCGCCAGGCGCTTTTGTCATGCATAAATCGTGTGTGGATTCATCCTCTTACATGGGTGGGCGGTAAAACGATTGCGCAGAGTATCATTGACGGGTTGCGACAGGGATTCACTCTGTGACGACTTCCGATATATTGCAGAGATGATGATCGGTCATATGATGATTGCGGGGGGTTGAATGACTGCGCTCATACACTGCAAAAAAATGTCATTCAGATCATCAAATATTCTTTAAATGACCAAATGACAGAAATTTACGTCTTAAATGGACCTTTTAAACCCTCATTCGAAGGATATGTGATTGGCAATAGCATATTTCTTGCTCAGTGTTGAACGTTACTCGACCGAAAATTTAGTGAAAATTAAGCGATGACTTCAGTCTTGGGTCTTTCAATTCGATACAATGTCAAACCTTTCACCAACGCTCGTATTTAACATAGAAATTGAAACCCTATTAGGAATGTTGGATTTTTCGTGTTAGGTCACACAAGTAGGGAAATCAAAGGTTGGATGCAAGCATGGATGATCCTATGGTGCCAAGCCTTGGAATTCCTAGTTTGAACCAACCCTCATTCTATGGAATTATCATAGTTATACCAATCGGAAGGTCCCGGGTTCGAATCTCGGTCTTAGAATATCTGAATTTTTGCTTCAGTTATTTGTGATCTAAATATATTGAGAAGGAATTCCCACCTATCAAAAATCCTTTCCACCCATTAATCCCACTGTCCTACCATAAAAATGTAGAACGCATATCTAACTCCCAACTGTTGTAAAATAGTTCCGACAGTTTTACCAAGGTCAATGATACAATCCAAATACAACTTTGGATATCAAGATAGTTCTCATCATGGTTCAGGTTTGACATTCCTATGTTGAACCCCGTGGCTTCAACCAAGCTTGCATCTACCTACGAGACCTAGGTAATTCGAAGACTTGGAATGCCTAGTCTCAACCGTGCTTGATACTCTGAAAGTACCATTACTAAGCTAAGTTCCAGGTAGGAATCCCCAAGCTTCCCAAACGGGCCAAGCGTATATAAGCCACGGGTTACCAGACTCTGGTAGTCCTAGCTTCATCCACACTTGGTATCGTCGTCTTACTAAATAATTACCAGGCTTGGATTTTTTCTTTATATCAAGCCTGTCTACCAAGCGTGTACCAAGCCTGCGACCAGACTGTTTAACTAAGCCTTGGCGTACAGCTTTTCAACCAGGTTACGCCCGGACTTTATTGCCATAGAGTATTCCCAACAGTCAATCGATCGACTGATAGAAATTTATTACATTTTACTCAAATCTACTCAAATGAAGTAATAATTACTATTAATTACTAGTTGATAATTGTTCTAAGCTGAATATTATGAACAATATAAAGTGAAAAAATTGTTTGAAAATTGCAGGAAAAATCAAATTATTTTCCTGCAGAAAATTAATCCATAACTAGTACTCTAGAATGGCCCTACTTTTTTTTTAATTTACTCTAGTGATCTGGACAAATAACATTCCTTTTGAAGAATCGATTTTTTAGTCCAAATATTTTTTATATATCAAGCCTGACCCAGGCTGGTCGAGTCATGGCCCTGGCTTGGATAAAGCCTGGACCGGTCGGACTTTCCTACCTGGGGCCTACTCATGAAAAGTGCACACGAGCTTGAATACCCAGATAATTCCAACCATGTTCCAAGTTTGGAATTCCTAGCTTAATCTCTAGCCCTTAAACCGAAGTTGGTTCAGCCTGAGAGAAAAACAAGGTGGTCGATATTGAATAATAACAGGATGATATAATTAATTATAATGTTAATTATATTATATATTATTATAATAATTATTATTAATTATTATATTGATAATAATGAATAATTGAGGAATTATAAATAAAATCAATTTGTTGACGTATTCGTAAGAGGAATTAGTAGTCATAAAGTTGTAAAGTCCATGAACAATGTGAACTATAATGGAAACAGATTAATCAAAAAGATTGCTATAAAGTTGACGTGGGGTTCATACGCATAATTAAAAATCACAAATCGTAAATGCGGATTAAATCAGTGATAAGATGAAGGTTTAGTATACTGAGAGAAAAACGTACTTTCGGCTGAAATCCTATTTATGAAAGCACAAACACATAAATGAAGTTCGTCCTAATCGAAATATCTCGAAACGCGTAAGGATGATTCCTCATTGGTCGAAACAATCAACAAGTGCTGTAAGTTGATCATTATGCACGAGCGCGAGAGCCTTCGGCTCGTGCGCCCTCTGTGCGAGTGTATAATTATCAACACAGCACGAGTTGCTTATACTACTTTATGTTACAAGTGCGTGACTCCATTTTTTTATGAATCTATTTAATTAATTACTTTTTTAGGGTAAATTCGTAAGTGTAATTTATGAATTTACTGTAAATTTCCATTTTCATAAATTTATATAATTTATAATTATATTAAATTCATAAATGAATGAAACATTTGTTTAAAATAAGAAAACTGAGTAAACCTTTCAAAAAAAACATAGTTTTGAAATATTTGAATTAAACAGCGTTATGGCATCCCGAGAGGAAAAATAAGGCACGTTGAGAGCAGTATATACGCGGAATTAGGGCAAAAGTGTCAGAAAATGGCAGGATGCGCACAGCCTATGGCGGA
>JAPYZM010002854.1:0-26977 GCA_030522845.1 Psyttalia concolor
ATAGTGACTAATTGATATTGTAATAACATTATTGTTGATTAAATAATTTAATATTGGGTTATTTGTTGGAAAATTTAAGAAATTTTGAATTTTGAATGTAAGGGGGGTGTTGTATCCCTTTACCAAAATTTTTATAAGGCCCTTACGGCATGCCTAATCTGAATCTTATCAGGGCCAAATTGGATTTGCCGTACTACACTTAGATGAATCCTGAAGTAAAAAAAACAGTTTATGCAATTTTTCTGAATAATTTAATCTACTAGTATATTTTGGGAAAGATTAAAAAAAGACCTCATCCAGCATGCCTTATAACAAACGAGACTCGCGCAGTATTTGGCTAACGGAATGGGCTATAGCCTTATCCGGCGCTAATGCGGCTGTGATAAGGCATACCGTATTCCTTTCATTTAACTGATTACTAACATCAGTAAATGGAATAGGCCAATTACATACCAAATCATCAACAACAACTGTTATATCTGGTTGTCCAATCCAAGATAGTCTACATTTTTGTAACTGATCAATATGCTTCTTAATTTTTTGGCATTTCTCTGTACATACAAAAAAGATACTGGAGACAATTTTCCAATAATCTTGGCCTTGACCCAACGACTATCCGCAAAATTCTTTGCCATAACTACTCCATTTAATGCAAAGCGCACTCTCCTGTTACCCCTAAAGGTTCCTTGTTGATTCGCTTGAGCTTTTAAAACTGTATCCCTTAACAGGGGTTTTACCAAATCAATAAGTGATCTCAATTGTCTCCCAAATTGAAGTTCAGCCGGAGAACAACCGGTACTTCCATGAGAAGATGCACGATAAGCTATAAAAAATGTCAGGAAGCGTCGTCTTAGTGTTCCCTGCTTCCCTCAATAGTTTAAACTTCCTCTTAAAAGTGCGAACTGCATTTTCAGCCGCTCCATTCGACGCAGGCCGATAAGGAGCTGTTCTAATGTGCTCAGCACCTTTTGACATGAAAAATCTTCAAATTCTTTAGAACGAAAAGAAGGACCATTATCAGTCACTAGTTTTAGAGAACAACCCCAAATGCCCTGATCGTGGAATCAGCTGTGACTTTTGACATTTCTTTAACTTCAACCTACTTAGAGAAAGCGTTAACCCAAACTAAATACATTTTGTCTTCAAGTGGGCCCGCAAAGTCCGCATGAAGCCGCAAATTAGGACCTTCCGGCCATTTCCATACCTGTAACTCCGATCTCGGAGGATCATTCGTATTTCTCAAACATAACTCACATGGCTTACAAAAATCTCCAATGTCCTGGTCAATTTTGGGCCACCAAATATAAGACCTCGCTAACGATTTCATTTTCTCCGTACCAAAATGGGAACTTGCAGTTCTCTCAATAAGCCCAATCTCAAGCTCTCAGGCACCATCACTCTATGACCCCACATAATGCATCCTTGTTCAGTAGTCAACTCAGTAGCCTTATTTGTGAACACCTCTAATTCATCAGTGACTTTACTCGGCCAACCAAACGATACAAATTTTAAGAGACGTTTCAACACTGAATCTAAGTCCGTCTCTCTACTAACCTCATGAGCTTGAATCGATTTCACTTCATCAATAATAAAATATAAATAAGAGCATTCTTCCAACAAAACCTCAAATTCTTCCTCCCCATTTAAATAAAAAAAAAAGAGTGGGTCCATCTTCACTACCATTACTATTCTCTGAGATGTGTTTGATCTTAAAACAGTAGAAAAACTGCCCATTTTTGCGCTCTACTTGCAGCCATTAACGGTGTTCCTTTTTTTTCTCCAAAAATTTAGACCAAAGGTTTATGATCAGCTTCTAAAATAAATTCTCTGCCATAAACATAGTGATGGAAACTCTTGACACCAAATACCACCGCTAATGCTTCACGATCCAATTGTGAATACTCTCTCTTAGCTTTTGTTAAAACTCTAGAGATAAACGTGATTGGTCTTACTGAACCATCCCCGTAAGTGTGTGAAAGAACAGCCCCAACCCCATATGGGGATGCATCACATGTAACTGAGATTGGTGCAGACAAATCGTAATGTGCCAAAACCTTATGTGAAGTCAACTTATGATTAGCCGATTGAAACGATCGTTCTTGTCTCGCCATCCATAGCCACGTCTGATTCTTTCTTATAATTTCGTATAAAGGATGCACAATATTCGAAAAATTCTTAATAAATTTTGCGTAGTGATTCAACATTCCCAGAAAAGTTTTAAGATTTGACACATTCTTAGGCCTTGGTACTTTAACAATTACCTCAATTTTACTAGCAGAAACATGAATACCTTGAGCGTTAACTAAATACCCTAAAAAATTCAATTTCTTCTTTGAATAATTCACACTTTTCTAAACGAACTGTTAAACCACGATCTTTAAGTCGAGTACAAACTCGATGCATTCTATTCTTATGTTCTTCTTTAGTCCTACCCATTATCAATACGTCATCAAAGAAGACTACGATCCCTTCAATTCCCAAAATCACTTTTTCCATTTCTCTTTGAAATAATCTTGGAGCTGACGCAATTCCATAAGGAAGACAACAAGACATGAACAACCCCCTATGAGTTAAGGGTGTTATCAAAGTACGAGACTTTTCATCTAACTCCATGGTGATAAGCCTGTGACAAATCCAATTTACTGAAAATTTGCCCACCATTTAGGGTTGCCAATAAATCCTGAACTCTTGGAATCGGATACTTGTCAACCTGTAAACATGGATTCACAGTGACTTTAAAATCTCCACAAAAAATAATACTACCATCTGTCTTAAGAATCGAAACTATTGGAGTCCCCCATTCACTGGATTCTACAGGCATCAAGAGTCCCCCCTCAACTGCTTTATCAATCTCTTTCTCCACCTTAATTTTAATTGAATATGGTAGAGGCCTTGGTTTTAAAAAAAACTGCTTGAACTCCCTCCTTCAGATGTAAAGTAAGTTGCCCTTTTGTATATTTTCTCAATTGATTTGTAAAAACCGATTCAAACTCCTGACTCAATGACTCTCTACTCCATTTCTCTGAAATATTATTCAACTTATCATTTACCTCAATATCATTAAACAATGGAATTTTCAGTTTACATAACCACCCCCTACCGACAATCGAAGAGCTACTTCCAGGAACAACGAATAATTCCAATTCACATTTCCTGTCCCCAAATTGGACCGTTACTTTCAGAGTACCTATAGGTATAATGACATCACCTGAGTAACTTTTAAATTTTCTCCCAGTCTATAATAATTTACACTGCGAAAAATTTTTACTCTTCATAAAATCCCTCGCAGATATTGAAGAGACTGGAGAACCTGTGTCAATCTCAAAAGTAACATCAACATTATTCACCCTCAAACTAGTTTTCAACGGAGCAATAATGAAAATTCCATTATCTCCCATCAATTTATCTTCCGCTAAAATGAAAATATTATCAAACGTGTCATTAACTTCCTCAATTTCATCCAAAAAATTTTGTCTCCTTATATTTACATTTCTAACGTTAGCTCTCGAGCCCAGACTTCTCTTATTACAAACTCTCTCTAAATGCCCTTGAATCTTACCTTACATTTTAAAAATCTATACCTGCACTGATTCATATTGTGGTTAATTCCACCACAACAAAAACAATTGGACCTCTGTTTGTTCAATTGCTCCAGTGGGCGCTTCTGCTTTGCTCCATCATTTACGAAGTTGACTCGCTCCAACTCTTCCGATGCAGTTCCATCATGAGTACACCTTTCATAGCCAGCTTTAAACCAGCAGCCATTTCCACCGCTCTTTCCAACGTTGAATTTCTCTCACTCAAAAGTCGCTTCTTGATGGCATCACTCCTCAGTCCCCAAACAAATTGATCTCGGATATTATTATTTACATTTAAACCAAATTCACAAAATGCTGTCAATTTTCTCAAATTGGCCAAGTATTGATTAATATTCTCTATTTCTTTCTGTTTACACTCCTTGAATTTATAACGCTAAGTAATAATATGTACTGGGTTTTGGGTGAAGGTGATTTTTCAAAACCTCTTCCAATTCAGGATACGACTTTGACCTCGGTAGATCAGGTAAACACTAGTCGCTCAACGACTACCCCGCGCTACCAATCGAACTTAAAAATGCTTCAATATTACTCAAAACTGTAGTTATTATACGACTACGAACCTCATCCCCGTTTGCTCTGATATGGTCCACGTGCATTGGCTATTGGCGTTCACTCAATCATCTCTCCTGATCAATCCTCATCTGTTCAAACCGATCCGCAAGCTGTCGTTGCTCTTCTATTTGGCGTTCTATTTCCTGTTGCTGTTGGCGTATTTGTTGCGTCTCTGCCACCAGCCTTTGATGATCCACCATGAATTGTCTACGAAATTCCATCAATTCCGCCCTACTGTGTCCCAGCACTTGGTCTGCATCCTCATTCATTTTTAATTACGCAACTTAACTCTTAACCCGAATTAATTTCGTCCCCAATGAAGAATCCCAGGTAGGAAAAAACGATTGGGCCGAGCTTGGTCCAAGCTCGGCGGCCGGGCTGCCGTGGTTCGGGGCCCCTTGCCACGCCAAAACCGCACCTGGCCTGGTGGAAGCCTGGGATGATAACATGGGGCCAGGCCTGGCGCCGAATTATGGCCAAGCCTCGTTCCCCGAACTTCGGCCAAACCTGGGTTTGTCAAAAAGTATATTGATTGACGTTATTATTAGGGGCGTAGACAGAATAATTGAATAAAAATACATAAATAAATAACGGATGCTTGGCCGAACGGTGGCTGCCAAGCTACGTACTTTAATTAGTAAATAATTAAAAAAACTAAATGAATGTTTTCGCCATTGATTCCTCACTAATTACTTACCCCCAACGCTGTCATGCCTGAAAAACCGATTTTGCTCACTTAAAATGTACGACGGAACCGGGGATCGAACCTATAACCCTACGCATACTAATCCTACGCCCTAACCACTAGACTATCGCGGAATTCGTATAAATGATGACTACAATTGCCTATATGAATTCCATTACCTAATTTTTTAAATATCACGTTTCATTCATTTATGCATTTAAAATCGTATGGCTAGCATTCAAACGTAGATTGTGGGAGTGAGTTGGGGAGGTATTGCGGATGAGGAAGGGGGGGGGGGGTATCGAAAGTGTCAGGAACTTATGAGAAACCGAAATGGATCAATTAATTTCATCATTTTCTATTGTATTCCAAAAATTTCTGATTTCACCCTTATGTTTACAACCCCGTTATAACACCCTCTGATTATATCCCTTGAGATGTGATTATTATAATTATTTTCTTATGTTTCTCCCTCCTTTTTTTGAAATTGAAAATGTTATTCTTTATTAATTTGATTGAACTTCAAAAGTCAATCCAAAAAATTCAGACTACATCCCTATTATTTTCACCTTCTATCCCTAAATTGCAATTGGCAATTGCCTCTGGCCATGAACTGTTGAGGTCAGCCGAGGTCTGGCTACCCATGTTTTTTATCAGCTTGGCCGAACCTCGGGCCAAGATTGATAATTCAAGCCTGGTCAGCCATGCTCTTCGGAAACTTGGTCGTGATTCGGACCAAGCCTGGTGATCGAAGCCTGGTTGGCCATACTTTTTGGAAACTCGACCGTCCCTCGGACCAAACTTGGCATACCAAACCTGGCGAGCCCCGTCTCGTGCCAGTCCTGGCCCTTTTCGTGAACATTAGCATTTCCTACCTGGGATAGCCGAGGGGCTACTAATATATCAGTAACTATAATGCTTGTTTAAGGATCACTTTATTTATGGTCCGTAGAGTAAAGCAAGTAACAACCAAGCGGGCTTCGTCACATTCCCAAAGTGGCTCTTCAGCCCAATCTATCGGAGACTCCTATTATTAGTAATACCTGTATACGTATCTATACACATACTTTACAAAAAAAAAAAAATATTTCACTCTGAGAATGAAAAACTTGCATCTAAAAAATTTTGTAATTGTTCGAAATATAACGACAATAGATTTTTAACTCGACATTGACTTCGAAAACCAAGCCAAATAGTTGTCATGGCAAAATATTTGGGAGTCGATGTTAACAAAGTATTAAATAAGTACGTTCGCCTAAACGTTTTTCAAGAAATTAGGTTCTTGTCACAAACAAATTGGCCTCGTTTACTGCATAAATACAAAATCTCGGAATGGGAGTTTCCACAATCTCAATGTAAGTTATTTTACTTTTGAAAGTTTTCAGGCCATGAGTTTCTTGATAAAAGTACACACATACTTCGTTAAATAGTATATTTACGGTCTGTCGTTATGGGGTTTCTTACTCGCGTGGCGCTTGGTAAGCTGTCTTGTAGGCGAGGCGGCCAACCACGTGAGTCAAAAAACCCCATAAAACGACAGCCCAGGAACCATATTTTGTCGTAGTGATTTTCACGTTTTCGAGTTGTGGCAAGGGCCCGTGCCAATTCCCGGACGAGGAAAAGTGACGACCAGTACGGAAAAACCTTTTTTTTTCTCAGTATACTGTTGACTATTCTCAGTTTTCCCCTGCCCTCAATCCAACAGGTATACTTATAATTAGTTACAATTCGTTAATCGATATTTAAAAATTGGCCATAAAAACATGGACGAAAGAGTGCTCTTTCGGCCGAATCCATCAAAAAATGCAGGTATTTCGTGGCTCATGCAATACCTCAAGCACTGGAAGCTCAGAAATTGTTGACCCCCGTTGGCCCTATATCGATTTTGTTAGCACACTTCTTCAGGTCCCTCCACCGCCGAAGCTTGTGGTTTTTCCCACTCAACGGAGAGGGCAACTGACCGATGGACATTGTCTCTAAGTTCTCCTTTTTCTGTTCCCTCCCAGGGACTTTCTGAATGAAATCGATCCAATAGCGGAAATTACGAGTACATAAATTCCCATGAAACTCTCGCGAAAATACATCGAGCGATCAGGGATATTAACACCGTCGAAAAATTATGAAAATTTATGTAACAAAAATCCCCAGTTCTTTAGTTTTAACGACAGTCCTCTAGTTTTTTTATATTTCACGGAGTTACTGGGGGTAAGTAACGAGCTGCGGTTGCGAGTCGTTAATTATTCTCTAGCGCTCTTAGAGCTCGATCTTAGTTTGCACACCTTAGTGATGCTGTGAAGAGCATGAGTGCGGCTGCGAGTGTGTGAGAGGATGAAGTTCCGGTTGGGAGCAGTGACACTCGGCTGCGGGGAAAATGACAGGCAATGCAACGTTTATAATTATGATATCGAGTTTTAGACTGGAGTTTCCAAGCTTGTGAGAGCCACCTGAACTCCCGAGAAATTTGTAGAATTTTCAGAATTTATCGACAGTTCACCAGGATACCGACAACTGAAATAATAAATTATTTGAAAATCGTAACTTGAGGTTTGCGAAGGTCTCAAGCTGAGACCTGAAAGGCATCGGAGAGGACAAATTTAATGAAAGTTATCAGAAAACAAGTGGGAACCTTCTCTGGCATCGTAAATAGGATAGTTTTCGTTGCTAATAAATTAGCAATATGCTTCCGAATGCTCGCTTCATATTTTATTATCTCTATCGCATGTGATATCGTCATATTTTTTTTGTTACATAGACCTGCATAATTTTCTTCTCAATTCATTGCATTGATTTTTTCCCCTATTTATTGAACTGATGTGAAGTCGGAATAATGCCCACTATTAATAATGAAATCAATTTGAATATCCCATGCCAGCGTTTTGTCCACAAAAAATGAAATTTTGAGTGAATTTCATTAAAAATATATTCATGCACGACTGGATAGATTCAAATCATCAAAATTGCAATTTTCAACTAACTAATTATATTTTTGGTAATTTTCAATACCGGTTATGCTGCCGTGAAAAGGCTTGTCTGAATAATTCTGCGTAACCAAGTTATAAAACGAGATAAGCGTATTTTTTTCATCTTTATAAAACGCGAATTAACTCAGCAAGCAGTGGTTCTAGGAGATAATGTCATAAAACCATTTTTGTAGCTGATCAATTTTGCAACAAAAAAATTGTTCTCATAATTTCTCTTAACATTATTGCTTACTGAGATAATACGGGTTTGGAAAAAATCTAAAAAAATGCACTTATCTTGTTTTATGACTTTGCTACAGAACTATTTGTTTCTTTTTCTCAGGATGGCTTGTTTAAAATTGTTCAATTCAGTAACCATCAGTTTCAATAATGCTCAATCGAGTTTCAATTAATCCCTTCCGCAATTTAAGCCCTCGACTGCTGCGTCCGGAGCAGAGGCTAAGGGCAAGGGTGCAAACAGAAGGCCTAAAGAATTGCGTGTTTACCTCTCTTCTGCTTCTCTCCCACTCCCCCCGAGCGTAGATCTCCACGCTTGCACCACCTCCGGGAGGGCTTGCGTGTACCTCCAAGTTACTCTAGACGCCCAACATGATTCCGTGCTGCCATTGTTCATCAGCACTTTCGTAATCTCGAAATGCCATCAATTTTTCATCCACTCGAACTTTTCCAATCTCGTAATTTCAAAGTCATATGTTATATTCAGCAGTCAATTCACTCATCCATCAGACAAGAACTTTAGAAATCTTTTGAAATTAAAATTTTTCATTAGAATTAATTTGATCCACATTTGGTGGATCTTGAAGGTTGATGGATAATTCTCGCTGAAACTTTCCAAAATTTTGTTCATCTTTTTTAACTCTTTTCACCAATTTTACCGTTTCAGATGATTTCAAACCGCTTCAGCTCAAATTTTCATAGACAAAAAAATATGATTCTGCCACACACATGTATGGGCCTCTCGTGCCCAAAATTTATTTAATGAAACTCGCTTTAAATTGTTGCGAAAAGAATATTTGATTGGCAAAGTTATATTTTTTTCTTACTGTAAGACACCTTTTTCTTCAGAGAATCATGAATTATTTCGCTACATGGATCTTTTGTGCATAAAAAAAATTCCAAAATGGCTCCATCTAAAAGAAGAAAAAATAAGATTTCTTTCATTTTTGTTCCCTTCTTACCGTGTACGTATGAAAAAGGTCACTGTTAGAGTTTTATGGGGTGTTTTCCGTATGGAAAGTCGCGTATATAATCCACTAAGCGTGAGTTAATTGTAGTGAAAGACACGCATTTCAATTGAAAATCACGCTGAGTGAAGTAAGAGTCATGTCTGTTCAGAAGAATTCGAGTTATAGAGAATAAAAGTGACCGATTTCTTCATGATAAATTCTCCAAGAATTCTTAGAGTGACTTATGCTCAATTCTTTTTATTCGCAGAAGATTTATAGGAAAATGACGAGGATATCCCTCCTAATATTCAAACCATGGTATTATTTGGCTATGTCTTTTTTTTACAAAATGAAGATACCTCCGATCACCTCAGCCCCCTCCACACCAATAATTCCGTTGCCTTGTTCGGATGTTTTTTAGTGTCGAACACTGGTTGCTTTTAGTGATTTGTTCGTATCAAGACATAAATTTGTTTGAAATTCATTATGCTTGGGTAGATTTTCAAATCAACGTGCGGTAAGGTATAGCAATCCTCATCAGCACTTAGCGTTATCCAGAGTTCCCGACGGGGACGCGGCTGCTGTGAGCATCACGAGGTGCACCATTGTGTACAATGGTGTTCATATTCATTTTACAGTTTATTGCGTGTGGCAACGAGTTAAATATCATACTAGTAGATTAATAATCTCACTTTCCAACTCAAAACCATGTACAAAAATTTATTTAGAATAGTCCGACCTAGTCTGCTTAAATAATACCATTTCAAGCGGCCAAAGGAATGTCTAGAATCATGACTTAATAGAGTTTGATCTGGAGTCCGTTACTTTATACATTACCAAATTATTGATAGATCAAATAGACATTATGTTGTCGCTTGAATAATAATTTAGTAGAATTTTATTTTAAAAATCAAAAAAAGAGTATTGTTTTGCGTATTTGGTATTCACATTCAAGAATGTTGAAATAATTGAGGAAATAAGATCTGCACTGAAAAAAATATATTTATGTAATATAATTAATGGTATAATAATATAATCTTGCCAATACCTTATCTACAAACAAAAATTGGAACTTATATTTTGTGTGTAAATTTTTGTTGGTTGGATGTCCGAAGAATATTTAATTAGCAGAATTTTATTTATTTTTATCAGTGTGGGTTTCAGCAAATAGATTGCAAAATGATAATTTGGTGGGAAAGTGAAAGTTGAACGAATCGCCGAAAAAATTATGAATTGAATTAGTTCCATAGATAACCAAATATCTTTATGTTCGACTAGCCGAGTATGGTAGCGGGCTTAATCGTCATATTATTTACTCATTCTGATTATTGGTATGTGTAAGAAACAGCAGAATATCAACTTATTGGAATTCGAAACGGCTGCCATCAGACGACATACACTATATACGACAAGTTTAGTTTTCCAGGCGGAAACAGCCTCCCCCGCCCCCCCCCCCTCCCCCCAACCGCCCGTTTTCTACGCACTTCTGGCAAAAAATAGTATAAGCCACGCGAGGTGAAGCCCTCGCGAGTTCTATTCGACTGCTCGCACTTGTATCTTAATCTCCTATTTTGCATACCCAAAAGTATTTAAAAACAAGAATGAAAATGTTCGTTCAAGTTTTAGCGGTCAATGGCTACAACAATCCTCTCACAAATATCTCCAACGAGATTATGAACAGACATCAATCAGCGATAGTATCAATAGCGTTATACAACAACTGATCCGTATAATTTCAAGACTATCTGTTACGCTTCGTGTCAGCAGTGAATACATTCTATATTTCAAAATCGATCTCCCTAGTCAGTCTCCATCACTGAGTTAGCGCGCTCGAGGGGTATTCTCCATTGCCCGGTTTTCATCGGAAAACAGAAGTGTGTGACGTATTTCCCAGGCGACTATGAAAACCTCATTGAGGAATTACAACTCCTGCAGCACCTGACCATTCGATAATAGCTAGTCTATGGAAAGCTCTGAGGTCTCATTCATCACGATTGTAATCCTACAACCGCCGAAATCGCAGTTTTTCCCCGGGGGCAATCAGATTTTCAGCTGGTAACATCCGCGGAATATCGACGATCGATTTTAATTCCCTCAGCCCTATCCCGAGCTAAATTCGAGATTAATTCGGGTGGTTAATGAGCTTGATCAAACGGACTTCACCATGAATAATAAGAGAATCAACTCTTCTCCCCCCGGTCGATCCGTATAACTTATTTTTAGAAAAAATGTCCATTAATTAAAAATAAAATCAAATGAAAAGAGCATTAATGTTGAAAACCGGAAAATTAAACTTCGATTCGGACGGAATTCTTTTTTCACTTGAATATAAAAATTATTATTACAAAAAGTTGTATCTTATTCATGAGTATTGGAATCCATCGACCGCTGAAATCGAGGTTTTTCCCGGATGCAATCAGACATTCAGCTGGAAGTTATAATTTCTTCAATACTGCCCTAATCTAAATTAGAGATTAATTCAATTAATTGATGAGCCTGTTCAAGTCGACTTCATCGATTTAAGAGAATGGATTTATTTTCAACTTTTGACTTTCCTGTCCCGGTCGGTCCGCCAATTGAACAGGTTTTTTACGCGACCAATGGAGTATGTGCCAAGTTGAAGGATATTGATTACCTGCTATGTACCGTACGAAGTGGAGTCAAAATTAGTTGCTCAGTATTGAATTAAAATGTATTCAACCCGAAAACGTTACATAAATTGATGCAACTAGTCTTAGGTTCGATCGCGGTAAACGGCTTGTACTCTCATTACCCGGATGAAAGACTGACGATGACTTGATGAAGTTAATTTCGGGGCAATGAATGTTGATACCTCATAGATAATGAAATTCTCCTGTTTACTAGGTTAGCTCATGGTCTCCTGCTGGGAGACGTCGATGTAGCTCCGCCAAGTTGACAAAATGTTTAATGAAATGAAAAGCGATCAGCTTCACTACACCTCCAACAGACTTCAATGAAGGCCTCAAAGGATCTAGAACTACTCCGGGTTATCAAGAATGCTCTTCAATACGCGATTCAACCTAATCTTTCGCGAAAACGCGTGGTTCAACCCAAACTTTTGTTAAAGTTCGCGATTCAACCCAAACTTTTGCGAAAGCTCGCAGTCGGATTCAAACGTTCGCGAAAGCTTGCGATCCACCTGACCTGCATTACCACTTCGCTTCGTTTGGTCACCAGTTCTTTCACGTCCGCGTCTCGTTCTAATATACCCCCAGGAATGTTCGATAGCATCTTCCATTCAATCCATGACGCGAAGGGTGGGTCGATTCAACCATACATCCCAATATACCTGCCATCACCCCACGCACTACCTTTACGTAATTCCATTCCACCCTCTACCTATATCATCATCAAGAGTCGCAACATCTTTCCCCAATCACCCGAAATTCCTTCCAGGTCCTCGTCCAGTTCTCACCCCTCAAGGACGACGTCCTCTCCCCAACTGCACCCCCTCCCTTCTATACAGGGGCTGGAAGGACAAGGCTACATCCTGCGTTTCCTTTTTCCCTCTCGTCAACCATATTGATTGTCTCAAGTCGTCTCAACGCCCGCAAGTCGGAATTGGCCGGCGCCGCCCGTCCGCATAGGTCGATCGTTTGCGCCGTGTGACGTCACCCCACGCGCGCCACATCGTCTGTCCTATTGATTTTTTAGTGTTGAGGGTGGTGGCGGGGGAGGCGGGAGGTCTACCCCACCTCGAGCATTTCTTGGACAAATTGTGGAGTAACTCGGCAAGTGGAAGCCGATTGGCGAATGGTGTCGACGAGTTCACTCTGCACCGAGGTCACATGATCCTCGCGCAAGAGCTCTTCGTACGCGGCCATTTTGTTTCAGTCAGAAGATACGCGGATTGACCGGTCTGGCGGCGCTAGTGTCGCGACAAGTTTGAGGAATACGGATAGACCCATTTAGTGTGCCAGCGACCATGATCGTTGGATCACCCTGCAAAGATTTTTGAATTATTCTGGCGATTGTCTTGAAGTGATATTTTTTTTAACCGTTTCCGGGGATGATGGCGATGACAGATTGCCGGGCATTGTGCGATGGTGATGGTACGGAGTTGCTCTAGTTTGAAGTGTTGCCGTGAAAGCTCGTGTGTAATTATTGACAGCCAGTGGGAGGAAAGAGGGGGAGGGTGAAGGCTCTCGTTGACAGGGTAAGCTCCGAAAAAAAATGGTGTCATCTTGATTAGTTTTTTTTTTCGATGGCAGAGCCCTTTCGAGTTTCGAGCTTTCGGGTGAGCTTGCGGGCTAGGGGCCTTTATGAATCGATTGGGAGGTATGGGTGTTGTTTTTCTTGACGTTTGGGGGAAGCGAGGTCGTGTACGTTCAAGGCTTCGAAGATGGAGGATATCTTTGCTGGTTGCAAAGTGATTTTTATTGTTGTGGGACTATTGTTAAGTTGGCTGGGATTGTTTGAGGGAACAATGGAAATAGGCGGGGGCTGACTTTGTTGTGAGTCGTTTGTAGAACAAAAGCTCGTGAAGTCAATGCGTGGGGAGTATTGAATCCTTGGACTGTTTAACTTGTCGTTTATAAATTTATCACCTTGAGATGAGTGTTGATGTACGTGGGAGTCAATTTTGAGAACAATGAGGGGGAAATCGTTGAGATACGGGCGAATAGGCGAAATGAGTCGAGGCGATTGAACTGTTTGTCGGTTTTTGGTGAATATCACGGAATCTAAGGGCGATGGTCTAATTATTAGAAGAACTTTCCCTCCGTTCCCTCCCTTCGGAGATATTCATGGATGAGTCATTGAAGGGCTAGAAGAGGATTCTTATTAGGTATATTTGACTGTTAGACAAATTTCAGGGAATATGTCGGAATCGAAGGCGGAGGTGAAAAATTTCATTGCAATGTTTTTTGTAGAGTGAATTGAGAGCTATAAAAAAACCTATGATGAAAATTCTACTAGTTCCTCTAGATTCGGAGATATTTCTTAAGAACTAGTGGAATGTTCGGAACTAAAAAAATGCATTGCACGTTTTGTGAGTTTTGTGGATAAAAAACAAGGCAAATAGTTTTTTTTTCAACTACGAACGACTTTGGTCTCGACTCGGAAGGATTTGAACATCCCTTGATTCACCTGAATCGAACTCTTTGTCTCTGGTGTATTGTCTCAATTGAATGAACAAAATTTGTTGCTCAATTTTTCAATTGGTTGCAAGAAATCGTTTGCTCAATATTTTCAACATTAATTTGTAAACATTTGGTCGCGGTCAGCATGCAAATTATCATTCTGTGACTCTTCTTAATGCATATCCATGAGTTTCTACTATTCTAAAAAAAGGCACGTGGGAGGTGAGTGAGCAACGAACGTACGAAAGGTAGCAAGTGGAGCGAGTCAATAACGGGGAGACTCGGCTGCGTCAGTATCTTGATACGCGAATATAACAATCTTCCGTGATTCATGCGTTCTTCGCCTCGAGAAATTGAGAGTTGGGAGATACAGTCATCACCCTCCTCAATTGAGATAGGGCGGATGAATCATGGGAAAAATGTCTCGCGACTTCCATTATGGAGTTCTGAGCGGGCGCGATGTTGTCGGATAATCGGATTAATTTAACGAGATTGGAAATTCTGACATTTATAGTTAGAAATTGACATATCATGTCAAAAATTATTAGCAAAATTGGCCGTAATTTGATAAATTTTCACCGATTTTTTCTCTAATATGGCCCATTATTTGACATTTTATGACTTTTATCGCTACATGTCAAAATATAACGTCATGTCATTTCAATTGAATTGGGCAATTGAAGAATGCTCTTCTTTCATATATCAGATATGAAAAATATTCAAACCAAAATTTGAACAAATTTTGCCATCAAATTCTGCAAATTAATGTTAAAATCCGGAATAATCTCTGATTTTTTGCACTTTTGGAATTTGGGATTCGCGAAGTACTTATTGACTTTGAAAATCGACAACCCAATTTGTTTTACAAAAACTCTTTTTATCTCTCAGTGCGAGACGTTTAAAAACTGTCGATATTGGCCTTTTTTCACGGTTTACCGGACCAATCGCGTGATGATGTTGAGCGACTGTAACTATTCGACAGTTTCGGGTGAAGATAAACCCTTCCATAAGTGCGTGCTAATGCCCGAGAGAGAGGGGGAGGGGGCGACGACGACGACGACAATACGTTAAAGTGCGCTTTCGGGGTGAAAAATTGCGTCGTATTTGTGCCGAGGTCGGGTAAATGTCTTGAGGATAATGCGAGGACCGTAAAGAGATCGTAATAGCCTTATTTAACGACTCATTGTTTGTTGTCCTCGATAATATTTCAAGCTTATGAGGCTAATGACCACGGGGACATCGAGAATTTTCCTAGTGATTATCTTCGTTCAATCCACATTTTTGCATATAATTTTGGTCATGATTTGCAAGAGTATTTCAATTCTCTTCGACTCGTCTAAATCGAATATTCTGTATGTGGTTTCTCCTCCTGATTAAAACCAGAAAAAAAATTTCCTCGATTTGTTCACCATTAATTCCATGAGAGCACTTGGACACTCGGACTCACTCCAATCAAACATTCGGTACTTGATTTCACATCTCGACTAAGGTTACGAAAAAAAATTGACTCAATTTTTTCACTATGAATTTTCAAACATTACCTCCATTCCACGGTATTGAGGTAAAGGTGCTCATTATCATTGTGTGACTCTCTCGCTTTCTCTCATTTATGAATATTCATAAAGTTTAACAATTTAAAAATAGTACGCGTGGGAAGTAACTGAACATCGACCGCTTCTTTTTTAATTAATTAAGACTACAAAAATCAATTGAAGTCAGTTGAATTATTCTTTAGTACAGCAAAAAATCCCCAAATTTATGATAATTGAGGTTGATTTGTTTCACAACTTTTTTCATTTTTCAGAGATTCGAAATTTGACACACCAAGGCGACGTAAAAAGCCACCGAAATGTCTTCGGTGAAGGTTGCGGTGAGGGTTCGTCCCTTCAACAACCGCGAGATATGTCGCGAGGCGCAATGTATCATCGAAATGGCCGGCAACACAACATGTAAGTAATTGAATCCCCCTTTCCCCCCGAATTTCCCTCTCCCTACTTTTTACCCATTTCTATTTTCACCTGAAAGCGACCACGTTCCTTTCAATTAGTTATCCGTCTGTAATTTCCCCCTGCACATCAATTCTAAAGATCTAATTTTAAATCATCACCTCAAAATTCAAAAGACTTCCTTTAATAACAAGTGTAGTGAACCCGCACAATTGCTATTATTTCTTCCAAATGGAGAAACAATAATCTATCACTGATCCCCAACAATTTCATCTCAAACAAATTCAATCCAACATTGCCATGTCAAAACATTACAACACCATTCTGTAGCGAAGTGGCAAAACGAGATAAGTTCATTTTTCCTATCTTTATAAAGCATGGATTAACTCAGTAGGGAAAGGTTTTAGGAGATAATCTCACAAGACCATTTTTATAGCTGATCATTTTTGCAAGAAAAAATTATACGGATAATTTCTCCTAACATTAGTCCTTACTGGGGTAATACGGGCTTTGAAAAAATATGTAAAATGCACTTGTCTCGTTTTACCACTTTGCAACATAACACAGAGAACAAATCTCTACTCATTCGAACCGAATTTCAAAGGTATAGTGATTTTGACGGAAATCAAATAATAAGAATTCCATTCACCAGTTTCTCTAGAATATATTAAGCATCAGGTCCTCTGCGCGTGACTAATTTTAATTGCATTACCGTTGAAATTTCTCCACTGAGAAGAAAGTTTTTCAAAAAGCCCATCTGTATTTCTATTAAGAAACTCATGGTGTGAAAATTTTTAAGAGCAAAATATATTACATAATTATATTACTGAAATATATTACCAAGAATGTGAAAATCGTCGTCCAGTGGTTTGGTATTTGTCGGGGCCAATTTGTTTATAACAAGAAGCTGATTCCTCAGAACAAGAATAGTTGAATCAACTTATTTGGTATTTTTAGATTTTAGATGTTTAACTTTTGATAATTTGCAAGCTATAATTACCTTGACAGAAGTAAAGGCGTTCTTTTCAAAACACAACCTTTTTCTCAATGGATGAAACGAAATAGTATATTTCGTAACAAGTGAAAAAAAATGGTTTTTGGCGAGTGGGAGGTTTATATCACGAGCCGAAGGCGAGGGATATAATCCCACGAGCCGAAACGTTACTTTTCCGACACAGCGTGATGAAAATTGAGATTAAACCGTAACAACAATGCCAGATTTCGATGGCCAAGTAATCCAATGAGTCACTCACTTGATTCGTACATTTTTACATTTGTTTTCGTATTTGGAATGAATTGTTCTGGGATCAGTGTATAGAATGATTTTTTCGTAATGAGTTACCAAAAAAAAGAATTATGCCACATGGAAAGAAAAACCAATTTTCCCCATGTCTTCTCAGCCATCATCAATCCAAAAGCTCCGCCAGGCACGAAAGAAGCCATAAAAAGCTTCAACTATGACTACTCGTACCACTCAATGGATGCCGACGATCCCAACTACTCCTCCCAAATAATGGTCTACAAAGACATTGGGGAGGAGATGCTGCAGCACGCCTTCGAGGGTTACAACGTATGCATCTTCGCATACGGCCAAACTGGAGCTGGAAAATCCTATACAATGATGGGAAAGCAGGAAGAGGGACAAGAGGGTATAATCCCCCAGATATGCAAAGACCTTTTCCGCAGGATCAGCAGCAATTCGAGTGACACTGTTAAGCACTCGGTTGAAGTGTCCTACATGGAGATCTACTGCGAACGCGTTCGCGATCTTCTGAATCCTAAAAATAAGGGCAACCTGAGGGTTCGCGAGCACCCTCTCCTCGGACCCTACGTCGAGGATCTATCGAAGCTCGCGGTTATGTCTTACGAAGATATTCACGATCTGATTGACGAGGGCAACAAAGCTCGAACAGTGGCGGCGACCAATATGAACGAGACATCGTCGAGATCACACGCTGTCTTCACGATATTTTTCACCCAACAGAAACACGATTCAACCACAGGATTGGTCACTGAGAAAGTCAGCAAAATATCGCTGGTTGATTTGGCGGGCTCTGAGCGCGCTGACTCAACTGGGGCTAAAGGAACTAGACTCAAAGAAGGAGCGAATATCAATAAGAGTCTTACAACACTTGGCAAAGTCATCAGTGCACTTGCGGAAATTGTGAGTATTCCTTCGAGTATTCAGCCAAAAAGATAGTACTTTATTTGGAGTTGTCCAAGGTTTTGGTGTCAGATTTTTTAGTCTCAGTTTCCAGCCAGTAACACTAGAAATATCTCCTCCAGAGACTTATGAATTATTTGAAAACTTTTAAAATAACTTTATCAAAAGTCAGCATTTGAAGTCTTCAAGTCTTGCGTTAATAGTTTTAGAAGTATCGTTGTATGTCTTCCGAAAATCTCAATTCAAGACATTCAAAGCCTCTACTCCGAATCATAACTTTCATCACAAATGTTGTTTTATGACGCTTATTCATAATCTGCTATTCAAATACTAATACTCGTTGACAATGTATAATGCTCCCCTCGGATCAATAGGCGGTAAGTAGCTGCCAGTTCTCTGAGATTACGTACCTATTAACAAGCTTTCAAAGACTCACAACCATCACTTGCTAAGCTTACACAGCATGTTTGGCGATTGCATTGAATATCGGTGAATCTTGCAGGCTACCAAGAAAAAGAAGAAGGCAGAGTTCATACCTTACAGAGACTCGGTGCTGACATGGTTGCTCCGGGAAAACTTGGGAGGAAACTCAAAGACTGCGATGATTGCTGCTGTTAGCCCAGCGGACATAAATTACGACGAGACCTTGTCGACTCTCAGGTAGGCTTGGAAACATCTAAGAATCGTCTTCTAAGGATGACAATTGAAAGGTGTGAGGGGCTTTATCGTCCTTTTTTAATGTAGATATGCTGATCGTGCTAAGCAGATTGTCTGCAAGGCAGTCGTCAACGAGGACGCTAATGCCAAACTCATTCGTGAGCTCAAAGAGGAAATACAGAAGCTTCGGGAGCTCTTGAAACAAGAAGGCATAGACGTCCAAGAAGGTCAGTGTATGCAATCAAAACAATATGCAAATAACACCTGATCTACATGATACCATACGAATGTCTCTTGTGTGAAAGTGAAACAGAATCAATTCGTTAAGTCGCGCTGGTGGCTAATTCGACTCACTTAGATAATCTTTTTTTTTTCTATCCCAATCGTGCTACCGTAGGGCCAGATGGTAGAGTCTCGTATGAAAAGAAAGAATCTAGTAAGTAACGATGCAAGATGAGATCAAATCAAGATGTAAAGAAGAAAACAAAATTAGAAAAGAAAAACCAAGAACACGAAAAATCCTGGAAGTCATTTCCTCTGCATTTTCTCATCCATTCTGCTTACGCGGGCTTTATCATGGAGTGTTAATGCGTTTCACTGACAGAACGTATGGTAGTAGAGAAAAAAAAAAAACGGAGTAATCTTGCGCAGGCTTTTTTCATTTCTTGCATTCTATCCTCCCTCTATTAAAAGATCCTTAGTTCACGAGTGCTTCCAAGCTTTCGACTCTGTATCCCTCCAGCGCGGATGCACGGCTGCGGCATACGTTGAAGCACAATTATTACGATTGAATGTGCGAACGCAATTGTCGACGAGCTTTCAGTGTAATCACAAAGGCCCTCGGCGTCCGACTGAGCTGACGAGTGGGGAGGGGGTAGAAGGGTGTGGTATTTTTGTGAGGATCTTTGAAGCTTTTCGAGTGAAATTGACGGAAAATTTTTCCACTTTTTATTTGAGACAACAGAGGCTGGATCGGACGCCGAACCTTAGTGCAACATTTCTTTCATTTACCCTCATGCAAGATTCAAAACAAAAGCCAGGGTTTTTTTGTTTGGGTAAAAGCTCTTCATGTGGTACTTTGTCATTTAGGAGAGGATGCGATAATAAAGAATGTAAAGAGGGAGGAGGACATTAAGGAGGCGCGACAACGCTTGCCTTCCCATCCGACAGCCGAAGAGGCTGTAGAACAGCTGCAAGCTTCGGAAAAACTTATCGCAGGTAAGGACGAAAGAGGCACCGCAATTGATCAGCCAAACATAATTTTATGCGTGAGGCCCAGGTGTACCTCCTCCAACCGAACCTCATCTGGATTGTTTTGTTCTGATTTTTTTTATCTACAAAGAGATCTATGTGGAAACTCATTTTTCTATCATAAATAGATTTCCGAGGATTATAAATATATATTTGAAAGAAACTAGAAAACATTAGGAACATTTTTAAAGAGCGTTTTTGAGAAAAATCGAGAAATAAGTGAGTAAAGAGTAAAACAAAAAGAGTTAAAAAAGTGGGAGGAATAATTGAGAACACGGACCACGTGAAGTGACAGATTATATGGTTCAGTCAGCATAACTTTTAACATCAAACGAAGGAGTGGAGGAGTGGACGCGATCATAGGCAAAATGGAGGTGGTGGGGGTAGCATTTCATGTTAAAAGTTATGCAGACTTCAGTATAAGCATCGCAATTTTGCATCAAGTTTTTTGTCATGAGTGCTCTTTATTCCGACATAAAAGGAAGCTTAAAAAATGCAGAAAATTTTTTTAAAAATTTCAAAGAGCCTTGTTTTAATTAATACCCTATGTACGGAGGATTGCAAGATTTCACATTTCACACTCCCTAATCGCCATGTTGACCATTTTTTATTTTACCGTCTACTTTCTTATTTCGCAATATTCCTTAAAAAGGCTCTTTACAAATGTTCCTAGGTTTCTCTAGTTTTTTTCAAATATATCCTTATAATTCTTGGGGATCTACTCATTACAAAAAGTTAGTTTCCAAGTAGACGAAGAAGCATTTGTAGATAAAAAATTCAAAACAAAAACAATTTAGAGAATATTTGGCTGCAAGTACGCCCGGGCCGTAATACGACTTTTAGTTAGTTGGGGCTCAATATCCATCGATTTAAATGATTATTGCAGAACTGAATGAGACATGGGAGGAAAAGCTCAAGCGCACCGAGTCGATTCGCCTTCAGCGTGAGGCGGTCTTCGCGGAAATGGGTGTCGCGGTTAAAGAGGATGGCGTGACAGTCGGTGTCTTCTCACCCAAGAAGACACCACATCTCGTCAATCTTAATGAGGATCCGCTAATGTCTGAATGCCTCATCTACTACATCAAAGATGGCTTCACTCGAATTGGCTCGGCCGAGGCGAATATTCCTCAGGACGTCCAATTGTGCGGTCCATACATTCTCAGCGAGCACTGCGTTTTTGAAAATCACGAGGGTATCATTACTCTCATACCAAAAGCTAGTGCTTTGATATACGTCAATGGCCGAGAGATCAGTGAGCCGATTGTACTGAAGACTGGGTCCAGGGTGATTCTTGGAAAGAATCATGTGTTTAGATTTAATCATCCTGATCAGGTTAGGGAGCGTCGCGAGAAGAATTCACCGGCGGAAACTCCGGGTAATGGTGAGGCTCTGGGAAATGGTGAAACTCCTGGGAATGGGGAGACAGTGGACTGGAATTTTGCACAGATTGAATTGCTGGAGAAGCAGGGAATCGATTTGAAGGCGGAGATGGAGAAGCGACTGCTGACACTGGAGGAGCAGTATCGGAAGGAGAAGGAGACTGCGGATCAGCGATTCGAAGAACAGAGAAAGGTAGTTGATTGAGCAAGATCCATCCATGTACCAATTGCTCACTGAATTGGGGGGGGATTCATTGAGTCTCGTATTTGGTTGATTTACAGAACTACGAGGCACGAATAGATGCCCTGCAGAAGCAGGTGGAGGAGCAGAGTATGACCATGTCTATGTACAGTAGTTACACACCAGAAGATTTTAACAATATCGAGGAGGACATATTCGGTAAATATCTTACATTCCATCATCACTTGAGATAACCTTCGGAATAATTTTTTCACGAATATTGCTTTGCTTTGATAATGCTAAGTGAATAATCATGGATTACTCTCAAATTCAAGATTAATATTGCTTTTGGCTATTCTGACTATTTCGCCTGGTGATGGCTTGCATTTCAGTCAACCCATTGTTTGACGCAGAGAGCAACTGGAGCGAGCGAGAGTTCCAGCTAGCTGCGTGGGCCTTCAGAAAATGGAAGTATCATCAGTTCACGTCACTGCGAGATGATTTGTGGGGCAATGCTATTTTCCTCAAAGAGGCCAATGCCATTTCTGTTGAACTTAAGAAAAAGGTACTACCAAAATTACTTATTTCGGCAAATCTTAATGACCCCCCCCCCCCCCCCCGCCCATCTTAATTTTGTTTAAATTATAATTTTAAGAGCTAGGTTCTATTGTGTAATTCAAAGTGTTAAAGCCCGGATTGCCGGGAATGATTAGGTCGAAAGTTACTGTTTCTGGAACATCTCTTACCTTACCGTGCTTTGCGTGACCCGAGACCAATATCGTGGACGCGGTGGTATCTGGTTCCAAAGACAACTCATGTTGAACAGTCACAGACAAGTGACGCCACAAAGATAATGTCAAAAATGATTGACAATGGTCTCACAAGAAGTGAACCCATTGAAATACCGCCGACCCTTTTGTCGACAAATAAATTTTGAAAAACATCTTTTGTTGAGGAATTAAACCCGAGTAGAAATTTCATTTGGCATGCCGAATACGGTATGCCTTATCCGGACCGATTAGGCCACAGCCCATTCGATAAGCCGAATATGGTGAATTTCGTTTTTAATCAAGCATGCCGGATTAACCATTTTTTAAATTTTTTAAAAAATGTAAACGGAGATTAAATTATTCATAAAAATTACATTACCAATTTTTTTTACTTCAGGGTTCCTCTAAGGTTAGTACGGCAAATCTAATGCCCCCCTGATTAGGCCCAATTTAGGGATGCCGTATGGGACTTGGAAAAATTTTTGCCGTCAAAAAAAATTGCAATGCAAGGGTAAAGGAGAGCGGGAGTTGAATGGAGAGAGGGATGATTAGTGGGGGAAAAATTGAATTTCAAATGTGTTGCTCTTTACACAATGAGGCACACCAGTGAGGCACACCAAATTTTAACCGTCTAGCGGACTTTCCTCACGAAAATGAGCCACAAACAGTAGAAATTCGGGTGTCCGTGTCTGTAGGTCAAAGTGAATGATGACACCCTTTGTCTTCATGTTCCTTTACCTTACATATTTAAAATTTGCGTGAATAGAAATTCTTCCGATATCCTAACCATTCCTCGATATGTGTATTTAAAGTAGGATAAAATCCGAGATGAAAATATTGAATTTTGTGGAAGTTATTTAGAAATTTGGAAATTATTTTGGGGTTGTCTTTATTAACATTTACTCTCATTTCATTTAAACAATAATTTCATGAATCAACTATTGTGGCTTTTATAAGTTATCGTTTCAACGAAATCAATGAGAAATATCGACTTAGTCAGTTTTGACCAAGTTATTCAGATGTCCTTCCAAACAGCTTTTCGGCTTCAAATATTCTCAATATTTCTGGTCATTCTCAGGTTCAATTTCAATTTACTCTACTTACGGACACTCTCTACTCACCTCTCCCAGCGGATCTTCTGCCAGTTACTGAGGACGACGACGAAGAAGAGAGGCCCTTCCCGCGTACAATCGTCGCCGTTGAGGTGCAAGATACGAAGAACGGCGCTACTCATTACTGGACGCTCGACAAATTACGGTAAGTAGTCTTCAAGAATCTAAAATTTTTATAAGTTAGACTCAGTAGTTGTCATTCCACGCCATCTCAAAGGCAAAAGAGGCTTAGGAATACGCATGGGAGATATACTCCCGAAATGGCCGCTCGTAATTCGATGACTCTAGGTTGTTGTTTCGTGATGATGCGCTGATGGCTCGATAGTACTGTCAACCCCAGTGTAAAAATAACAAAAATATGATGAATAGTTTCGGCGAAACAGCAATTTCAGTCAATTAGGGTAAAGCACATAAGTCAGGCTTCGTTTAGGCGGCTCAGATAGTCATTTTGAATCGCCACTAAATCGTGTTTTTCTTTTTTAACTGTGAAATTGTAGACAGCGCTTGGAGCTGATGCGTCACATATACAATGAAGACTTGAGTCCCAGCACTCCGGAGGCCAAAGAGGATATATTCCAATGTCTCACGGCCTACTCTAATCAGAGGTTCTCGCTCGCAAATCTTTTGCCTTCGAGGTTGGTGCTCGGTCGCACGAAAAAAAAGCAAAGAAAAAAAAACACCGTCATTGAAAATGAGAATCATCTCGTATCCCTCTATCTCTCTGTTCCATTTCTGCCTCACCAACACTATTCATCAACACAAAGGACTATCTTTTGTCTTTCGGTATTGAGCGCACGGCATTAAAAAACAAGGCTTCGAGCATTTGCAGAAACTTGAACATTTCTTATCTCATAGTCTCTTTCTCTCTCTCTCTCTCTCATTCACTGAGCCCTCTTGATGACTCTTTACGCGATACAGAGCTTGAGCTTTTCCAGCTTCAGCTTTGGCTTTTAATATAAGGAACAATGATTATGGAGCTAATCACATTAAATAATACGAAACCCCACCAGTAATTCTTCTTCCCAATTTGTTCAATTTGGCATGTTTTTTAACTGATAAATTGATCGCAAAAGTCTGCCGATTTGTACCTCATTTGAGTTGTTTCAATGGCAGACAACGGCTGGAGTTGATGAGGGAGATGTATCACAATGAGGCCGAGCTTTCGCCAACATCACCGGATTATAATATCGAGAATATCACAGGTGGAGATCCATTCTATGACCGGTTCCCCTGGTTCCGCATGGTGGGAAGGTAATACCAATCCATTAATCGTTTCCGTCGACCGACGACAGCCCAAAAATACTCAGAATTAACCGGTCCGTCCTTATAGATCATTTGTGTACTTGAGCAATCTGATGTATCCAGTACCGTTGATTCACAAAGTAGCAATCGTAAACGAAAAGGGTGACGTCAAAGGGTACCTCCGTGTGGCAGTGCAAGCAGTTGTCGGTACGTACTCCCCTCACCTCCACATCCCAGCCATTTCTTTGACTTGTCCCTGTTCCAGAAGAGGAAAACAGTGAATACTCAAGCGGTGTGAGACAGTCAGCTCGAATCTCCTTTGACGACGATCTCTTTGGCAATCCTCGCCAGGGAAAACGGGGAACTCTACTTACCCAAACCCTCGAGAAGAATCAACAGATTCTCATGCAAGAGGAGCGAGTTGTGGAAGGTCAAACGGAGGGTAAAGAGGGCCTCAAGGACGAGGAGGAGGTGGGCGACGGTGATAGTGGCAGGGGTGACAGCTCAGTAGCTAGTGATATGAAGGAGGAGGAGCTGCCCGAACATCTTCAGTCTGGTGTTGAATTTACTTTCAGGGTGACTGTCCTTCAGGCAATGGGCATCTCCACCGAATACGCCGACATTTTCTGCCAATTCAATTTTCTACACAGACACGACGAAGCATTCTCCACCGAGCCCGTGAAGAATACGGGCAAGGGGAATCCACCCGGTTTCTATCACGTACAGAATATCACAGTAACTGTTACCAAGTCCTTTTTGGATTACTTGAAGACACAGCCGATCGTCTTCGAAGTTTTTGGACATTATCAACAACATCCACTGCACAAAGACGCCAAATTAGATTATGGCGTCAGACAGCCCCCAAAACGCATGCTACCACCATCGATACCGATAAGCCAGCCAGTTCGTTCACCCAAATTTGGCTCAGTCCTGCCCTCTCCTAGCACTTCCCACGTTCACGCTAAATACGATGTTCTAGTATGGTTTGAGATCTGTGAGTTGGCACCGAATGGTGAGTACGTGCCGTCAGTGGTCGATCACAGCGATGATCTTCCATGCCGGGGATTGTTCCTCTTGCATCAGGGTATTCAGCGTCGCATTCGAATTACAATTGTTCACGAGCAGGCATCGGAGTTGCGTTGGAAGGATGTGAGGGAACTAGTAGTCGGTAGAATTCGTAATACTCCGGAGCCTGAGGAGGAGGACAATGACTCGTCGGTGCTCTCTCTGGGACTCTTCCCAGGGGAGTATGTTGAGATCCCCGGTGATGACAGGTGTATGTTCAGATTCGAGGCCGCTTGGGATAGCTCACTGCACAATTCGGCTCTTCTCAATCGGGTAACGTCCTATGGCGAGCAGATATTCATGACAATTTCGGCGTATTTGGAGCTTGAAAACTGTGGAAGACCGGCGATTATCACCAAGGACCTCAGCATGATCATCTATGGGAGGGATGCCAGGGTCGGACCAAGGTCCCTCAAGCACCTATTCAGTGGGAGCTACAGAAATCAGGAGGCCAATCGATTGAGCGGGGTCTATGAACTCGTCCTCAGGAGAGCCTCCGAGGCTGGTGTTCAGAGGCGTCAGCGCAGGGTCTTAGATACCAGCTCCACTTATGTCAGGGGTGAGGAAAATCTCCATGGCTGGCGACCCAGGGGCGACAGTCTCATTTTCGATCATCAGTGGGAGCTTGAGAAACTCACTAGGTTGGAGGAGGTCGAGAAGATCAGGCACACACTTCTACTCAGGGAGAAACTTGGAATTGACAAGGTGGCACTCTGCAACAAGACTAGTCACGACTTCACTAAGAGCGAGAAGGTACGGGCATCCCTGGTACGTCCATGCGTATTAGAGGTAGAAAATGTTCCAAGATACTTTTTTTTATGTGTAACACGAGATTTTTAGGTACTGCCAGCACTAGCCGGGGAATTAATGGTGATTGTTTGGGGAAAATTGTCTTGAACATTTTGGAGCTTTTATATTTTTCAAATTTAATCCTCCCGTACTCGCGCCTCTTGGCGGAACATCGTTACTCGCATGCAACGTTGCCACAACTGCTCACACAATACGAGACAAGGGCATTCAAATATACTTCTGAGAACTGATTTCATAGCTACAACTTTTTGAGTTCTTTATTTCTATAATTTCGGAAGGCCCAAATATCTTTGATATTGTTTAATAAGTATCGAT
>JAPYZM010002855.1:0-10088 GCA_030522845.1 Psyttalia concolor
AAATAATTAACAGTCAAATTTCCACTACGCGAGTATTCGCGTAGTGAGCGCTGCGCTCATTTTCACCTTCCGCGGACCAAAACAACATTGTCATTTTAGGGCAACCTAGGCTTGTAGACTCTCATCAGAACATATTATTTGAACAACTTGTAAAAAGGCAGAGCCTAATTCTTCATATTTTAAGGGATAATATGAAAATTAGAAAAACGGAGGCGCGGAGACCATAGCGCGAGTGCTCGAGGGTTAAAGGAATTTGAGTTATTGTTTTATCAAGTTATTTTTACATTACTTCTTTTAGAATTGTATACCTTCTTGCGTAGATTATTTTATCTTAAGGGCTAAGGGGCGAAAAAGGGGCCCCTAACTAGGTTATTTAGTTCAACCTCGCACTTTGTTCATTAGGAGGTCTGCAATATGGTGGCAAAGGCGACTAATGAGCCACACGCGAGTCCCGTGAAACTCAAGAAATCAGCGAGCAAAGATGTCTACGAACCCTGGGAGATGACAGATCGCGAGAAGGAACTCGCGACGAAATACGTCAGACTGATTCAGGGAAGAATTCCGAATAAAGAGCCAATTGTCCTGTCAGATGTATCACCAGGTGACGACACCATAACCGACATGTCGACCTCAATGATGTCGTCTGTTGTGTCATCCTCATCTCAAGAGTCAGTATTATCGAGATGCTGTTGTGATTCTACCCAGCAGGTAACACTCCCTGTATGCCTGAAACGCCCTGTAGCAGTTGTCCATTTTTCTTGAAAAAAAAAAAAACTCATTCGCTTGACTGCTTTCCGAACAATTTCATCACTTGACAAAAAAAAATACACACTCACCAATTCGCTATCGCGCAATTGTGGCGGACAACTGCAGGTAATGAGACATATTATGCGTTCGGGTTATGTAGACACGGAGTGTTACCTTACAGCCAGCTGGGATAATTATCAGGAGCAGTTCTAAGTCCTGCATCTTTAGGTTGAGCTCACCAGAACGGGTCAGACTCCAGGAGCTCCAGGAGAGCATGATGGCAGGTGAGTCGGCTAGCCAGTCCAGTTCTCTGGCGCCAGCTCCATTGGGCTCTACTTCACCTCTGAAGGAGAGTCTAGTGCTGTACGTACCGGAGGTCGAGGAGATTCGCATAAGTCCGGTCATCGCGAGAAAGGGATATCTGAATGTTCTCGAGCACAAGACGAATGGATGGAAAAAAAGATGGGTGGTAAGTTATTGGTTTGTTGACATATACAGTGGAGTCTTTGAGTTCGATACCTTACGCTATGAATGCTCGAATGCCCCCCTCATTACTCGCGCCATAATCAGCTCGTCAGAAATTCGTGTCGTCGTACTCCATATGAGGTGTCTAGCGCTAGAGAATTTTTTTAATGATAATTCGTGAAGGAGCAATGATTTGATCAATTGGGGTCATTTTATTGCACGGTGATATTAATGTCTAATGTTAAGAGATGTAAAATAATGTCATACAGACTATAACACGGACTAGTAATAAAAGTACTAAACCTCGTAAAGCATGTGATCACACTAAGAGAGATAGTCATTGGGGAAAATCTCCGAATTTTTATGTTTTGTTTAATCATTTAAACCGTTGTCAACGAGGTATGTCCATTTTCCACGTTTCGCGCGACGTACCTAATAGTAAACAACTTTCGAAAATCTGACCGGCTGTTCCTTAGGTATCTTATTCAGAGACTCTACTGTACAACTTTTTTTTCTATTTCAAAAACATTCACTTTTAATAAAAGAAATTGATATTAATTGAAACTAAAAAGTGAATATATATTCTGCTAATTCGAACGTGATTTTGTTAAAAGAATAATGAAATTCATCTGCCAATATATGAAATCATTCGGAAATGTATTTTCTGAATTTCGGTTTTAAAATATGTGACTTAAATTTAATTAATTCAAGCTGAGAGAAAGTTGTAGAATGTGGATCATATTCCAATTAATAATTGGATTGAAACAGCGATGGAAGAAGTTTTATTCATGAGTGGTTTTTCAGGCTGTCAGAAGACCGTACGTCTTCATCTTCAGGGAGGAGAAGGATCCGGTCGAGAGGGCGCTGATCAATTTGGCCACTGCGCAGGTCGAGTATTCGGAAGATCAATTGGCGATGGTCAAGGTTCCAAACACCTTCAGGTAGTTTTGTTTTTCCTCTTCGTGGAGTCATCCCTTTTTTTAACTCTTCTGTAATAAATTTCTGAGCCGAAGAGCTCACTTCCCTCACTTCCCTAGGCTTGATATTTTTTGAATATTTTTGCAAATTCTACTCTAAAACGGAACTGTATAGAAATTCATCGTCAAACTTATTTTTTTTTTCTCAAGGAAATGTTGAATATCTCCTGAACAAATCGATCCATTTAGCCCATCTTCAATCCCAAATATGTTGTTACCAACATTTGATTTTGGGCCCAATTTCAATTTGTAAAATTTTAGATTTTGTGATAACAAACTTTGGTATTTGGGATAAGCGAAATCGAACCGAAGAATAAATAGCGATTTCGTACTAACGACTGGACCGATTGAGCCCCAGTTCAATAACAAACATTTCACTACCAGGAAGATACTTCGTGCCAAAGTTGAAGTTAATATAATCATTTTTGGAAATGCTAGAGTGAGAACAATTATTTGTTCGCAAAAAAACGAAAAATTGAAATATCTCAAAAACTTTGTACCGACAGGTATACATGTTTTACCTGATATGGATAGAGCTCGTCAAGACGAACATTTTGAAAAAAAAAAAATTAAAATCGGTTGGATAGTTTTTGAGTTTCGCCAGGAAAGTTTCAGAAACAACGGCAATTTCTCAGGAACGGCTGACCGATTGAGCTGAACGTTGGCGCAGACTTAGTCCTCACTAATACCTATAATATCCCAAAATTTCAGCCCTTTCGAAATAATTTTAGTCAATTATTCCTCCAATTTTCTAAAAGTTTACCACCGAGTTGGCAAAATTGACCATGCGCACATACACAGGAGGTGCTCAAATTCCGTATTTTTGCGTTCATTTAGACCATTCTACGATTTCAAAGCTTCCTGTTCGGAAGCAAAAACTAGAGAAAATTTTCAAAGAGCCTTTTTGAGAAATATTGGGAAATAAGGGAATAGAGGGTAAACTAAAAAATGAGTAATTACCACGGCAAATGGCGTCCGATCAACGTCAACATGGCGGTTAGGGAGGCTGAAATGCGAAATCTTCCAATCCTCCGCACACAGGGCATTAATTTAAAAAAAGCGCTTTGAAAAAATTTTCTGCATTTTCAAGCTTCCTTTTATAAAGAGCACTCGCGACAAAAAACTTGATGTAAAATTACAATGCTTATCATCTCTGACTTCACGTAGAGTCCGTGTTCGCAATTGTTCAGGAACTCCTAGGAAGGACTCCCAATTATTTAACATTTTTTATTTTACCCTTTACTAACTTATTTCTCAATATTTCTCGAAAACGCTCTTTGCGAATGTTCCTAATTTTCTATAGTTTTTTTCAACTATATATATATTATTCTTGGCGGCCTATTTATTATAGAGAGAGTTTCTAAATAAATGTCTTGTAGATGAAAAATTCGAAACAAAACAATGTAGGTAGCGTTCGGTTGAATACATCCGACCTTTAAGGAACAAAATTCTCAGTTCTCAAACAATACTATTATACTTCTCTCAAAAGATAATACCTGATATCGAAAAATTAACAATTCTTACGAGAAATATATCTGTTCAGGATTTTGTTTAAAGGTCAATACGTATTGTATCGACGGGATATTGTTAATAGTGATGAATCGATAATAAATTCAAGAGAGAGTACTTATCTTGGCGCCGGACAGATGAGAACAAAGGTAGAGGCATCGCGCAAGTTTGGCTCGAGTCCTCTTATTTCATAATCATTATACCTAGTCTGGGTACCATCTAAATTTCCTTGACCAAGATATTCTTTTTTTCATTCAATATATTTAATTCCCTTACAATAAATTGGCCTTGATTTCGGGACAAATACCAAATCTTGTAATTAAGATTTTCACTTTCTCATTGAAGGCAATTTTGACTTTGAAAATTCTCAAACCAAAGCTTTCTTGAGAAAAGTATAAACATACTTGTCAAAAAATATTTTTGTTCTCGGTGGAAATGTTCGTATGCTCCTATTAAATTGTGAAATGAAATAACGATTGCCCAGATGGGTAATTGATTTCTATTGGAAACTTTAGCAAAGTATAGAATCAAATTATGCATTCTTCTGTCCAACTATTTTTTGATGATAAAATTGTTGGAAACCGCGTAATTCCCTGGAGAAGTTGAAGGAATTAATACGTTTATACGGGTGCTGGGTATTGTAATTTCCCAAACTGACTTTTGCTCATGATGTCACCGATGTTGTTCCAATTGTTCTAGCGTTGTCACTAAGCACAGAGGATACTTATTGCAAACACTTGGCGACAAAGAAGTCTACGATTGGTTGTACGCGATAAATCCACTTCTCGCCGGTCAAATAAGATCAAAATTGGCTCGCAAGGGACCCGTAGCAAATCCAACAACAATTACTCTCACTGCTCCACCCGTGGACAACCAGACACAGGCCAAGTGAGTCGCGGAATCGCTGGCCGAGTACGTGAGCGTCATTACCAAGGCTTCAAAGGGAATAATGAAACGATCACACCGAGTCATCGAGGCCCAGGACTTTTGTAGATTTCGATTCACGGTGATCTTCGAGTAATTTACTACACACGGAGCGAATTATTCGATAACAATTGCGCATATTTACCCTTGTTTTACATCAAATTACGGAACTTCCACACACAGTTCCGTCATTCTTTTTTTTAATCTGAATTATCTAAATTTTACAATTCGATTTCGCGATCGATAGGAGAGCTAGAGCTCCGTAACATTTACTGAAAATTTATCTCCGTTTGCATTCTCTTATTGTTCACGATGATTTTGTCACGAAATAGGCGAAATCAATGGCTATCGATTCTAAAAAGAAATTAACAAATGCTCTCCGAGTGTTCGCAAGAACATTTTCGCGGTTCGAGCGTCTCCACAAATTGACAACCAAAAATTTGGGAGGATTGTTTGAGAATCAATTGTCGCGATATCGAGGAATTTTGAGGACAAAAATCCTGAGTACGAATTTTTAGTAGATGCTTACGCATTTAATCTCTGGCAATTCGATAATGAGAATTTTCAGAATGAAATTACAAATGAGAGAATAACTTACGATGTATAGACGTTAATTATTCGTTCTACTGGCGCTTCATTATCAAATTCCATTCGATGTCCTCGGGAAAAAAAGTATTGAAATCGTTTTTACACAACGGCCTCGTGGCAGTTTTTCTTGTTTTACATGAAAATGTGTAAATACCATTGGGTGAGAGAGTGAAAGAATTAGCCTCCTCACATTTTGATGAAAATCATCCCAGAATTGTCCTTGATTTTTAATTAATTTTGTTACTAGTTCCCATATCGTTGTTAATATTGATTAGAAATGAGATATATTATTAGTTAATTGAACATTCAATCATAAGTATTTGTAAGTTACCGAAATCATGAAGCTTTCGTGATTATTTTCATTCAATTCGATTTCACGTATTGACAAATCATTAATTGATAATTAATTTTCGAAATCACCGTGAGACTAGATGAATATTAAAACACCCGACTTTTTTGACGATAGTTGAAAATTGCAAAAATGATTGATAGTATTCGCGACACGAGGGTCACGGTATTTATTGTTGGCATAAACAAGATGAAATTAAAAAAGAAAATGATGAACCAGGGAGGAACGATTTGAAAGCTTTGAGATAGGTAATGTTGTATATACAAAAACACAAATATATTAATGAAAAATGAGTCACCAAGTAAATATGGAAGAAGCATTGTAGTTTTAAGAACTGATTAATTGACAAGGATAAACAATGAGGCACGCTTTTTTATTTAATCCGAATGTTCTGGCTGGACTTGACTGTAAGAGCATTTTAAAAAGGTGACGTTGATGGGCTTTTTTTGGAATTTTCTCATGACTTTTTTTTGAGCTCTAATAATTTTTTCGTGAGTATTCGAAGAGATTTTTTTTGTTGAGTTTGCGTTTTTTACTTACTATTGAATGACTTTGAACGGTTCTATTGGGGTTTGTATTGAAAATTAATTGGCAAGGATATGTCATTGTCGGTTACTCAAAATTTTATCTTTCAAGTGGAAATAAGTTATTAAAGCTCAAAAATCTGGACAATCTTCTTTTAAAAACTCGGTCAATGATGCCCAATTAATTTAATTCAATTCTAGTCATGATTACACATAAAATAAAGGGTAAAATAAACTTAATATCTAATTAAGTACATGGAAAAATTACCAACTGAGATGAATACTTATTCTTAACGATGAATGATCCATCGACTAATCGTTCACCACAGAATGACGACAGATTAAAAAACGAGAAAAGATGGACAAATTAATACAACTGTGTCACCAATTTTCTTGCTTGCTGACTGTTGTAGTGTTGATAGTTTTATTTTGTTAAACGGTATGAAAAAAAAAATACATATATACATTTAAAAAAAAACACTGATCATAAGTATTGAATATTCATGGTAACTGTTGGTTAAAAAATGATTAAAAATTGATGTTTTTGGAAAATATCTGGATGATCTCATGGCTTCACTCTGGAAAATGAGAAAAAAAAGTATTCGAGAAGAAAAAAAAATAATAAAAATAACGATGATAGGACTAACTTCTATGAATGAAAATAGTTTATATATATACGAGGAATATAAATATATATAAATATGAATAAATTAAACATTTACCGTAAAGAGGGTACGGTGTCGCGAAAGAGAGTGAATTATTTGAAAAAAAATTTAACGAGACGTTGACACAATGTACATCAACGGTTTAATTTATATTACATGGAGAAAAAAAGAAAAAAACCGTGACTGCTAAAAAAAAGAAACTAATTATGTAAATCCCTGTATTTGTTTTTCATTGGCGATGGCGATGAATGAGAATGACTAAATTATTCTCATGCATTAAACAAAAGTCGTTCATTCTGTTTCAACTCGAATCAATATTCCAGATATGGTGACGTGAAAAAGTATCAACAAATATTTAAAAAAAAGTAACAAATAACAATTTTAATGCTGATGAAAAAAAAAAAACTAAACGTGCATTTATTATTCTTATGATTATTACTATTATTACATGAATTACGAGATAGTAACTGGTGTAAGAGCAATCATGTAATAAATCAATCAATAAAAAGCTTACATGCTTAACGAGTCTTTGATTGGGATAAAGCATGTCGATGATCTGTATAATTAGGTTTTTGTGGAATTTTTATTACTGGTGAATATGAAAATTACTATGAAATGCAAGTGAAAATATTTTATACGTATTTTTCTATTTCGATTAATAATGAACAATCAAAAAGTAATAGAAGATTCACAAAAATGTATTGGTAATTAGGACACATAACGCCTCGCAATTCTGCTGTGAAACTGAATGGATCACCACGTAGTGCCTAAAATAAGTATAATTCACAATAAAATCAAGCCGGACTCAATTCGGTGAATAGTTAGGGGGATGGGAAATGAGCACCTTTGTGGATCATGATGCACCTTTTGGGGTTCACTCAAGCATACTGAATATTAATTCCTTTGATGCAACCAGCTTTCCGCCACTAGAATCGTATATTATGAAACGTATGCGTTATGGTGTTTGTGGCTTGTGTGAGGTTATAACCCGAGCCGTAGGTAAGAGTGTTATAATCCCACGAGCCAAAAAATACCATAAAGCACGAGTTTTATACAATATTTTTCATCAACAACAACAACCATTCGACTATCATTCAGTTTTACAAAGAGAAATTCCGAGTTGTTCTTATAATGAACCATTATCCAACTTTCCTTCAGTTTTCCAAAGAAAAATTAGGAGGTGTTATGACGAAGCATTACCAACGTATGGATAAAATAGAACAGAGAAATCAAAATTTTTTTACATTTTTCAACATTTTATTATTGAATGTGACTTCTCAACCAAAAAAAAGCCAAAAAATTTTCCAACTATTGTTTGCCTCACAATAACTTAACAAAATTACTTCAATGCCCCTTTGGTTTGATAATTTGTTTTTCCAAAATAATAATTTTCTCTATAGGATTTTTTTTCTGGGAAAACATACAAATCGGTTATTCCATATTTTTCTATTGACCATCGTTAAACTCTCAAATAATCATGCAAAGTTCAGCAAATTCCTAAATAGAACAGTGGTCGATACTTATCCGGTAATTATCCAGTATAATTACCGCACGTGCCACAAGGTGAAATGATAAGGGTAAGTGATAACGATTTCCATTCACAAACAAGGAAATCTTAAATGCAAATATACATTCAGCAAACCCGTTTAACAATTTTTCCAACCAATTTTTATGGTTTTGCTTCAGAAGGGAAAATTTGTTTTTGGTCGATTTTTTGATTTTCTAATTTTCATTGCAAATGATTCAAAATGCCATGAAACGTGAAAAAAAAATGTTTTCAGGGTCTCGTCTGATTGTATGTGCAATAGGCAGACTCACGAGAAAAAAATAGTACATTTCATTCCCGAGCCTTGAAATCAGTTCATCCTCTCCCACGTGCATAATTGCCCTCTGAGCCGAAGGCGAGATAGAACATGAAATGAACAAAGGGTGTAATTTTTTTTCGGATTTTTTACAATATTCCTTATGATGGCACATGTCTGGAACTCGAATGAGTGGATGACCAAAGAACATTTTTTCAACATCTACTTGGAGAAGTCCCTAGGGACATCCTCAATTATAAACCGTCAATCGCTTCAAAATATTCCTAACATATGCAGTCCCATAACCTTTCTTGCATACGTCCATATCCTGATAAAACAGTCCGATTATTTCCCACTCGGAAAGAATCAATAGGAATTATTTGTGTTTATGTCTTTTTCATTTAAATTCCGATTGATGGGAGGTGATTGGATTTTTAAAAAATATCGGAATTAATAAGAACAAATAGGGAATATATTGCGAAACCGATATCGCCCGATTACTCTTTCGCCCGACAATAATTAATTCAAGATTTTTAATAATAATGAGATTGGATCGGGCTCATGAAAGTTCCTCATTAGTTCCCATTAGTTCCTATGTTTTGAGCTTTTCTATACCCAATTCAGAATAACAGGTTTATTGAGAAATTTCCGCTTCAACCATCCAAGGTTTTTCCATACACCATGACTTGTTATCTATCGGAAACAAATGGTAACTATTTTGGACCCGATGAGATACTTTATTTCCATAACTTCTGATCCAACTGCCATTTTTCTGAGAAACTAATCGGGTGATAACGTTTCCATATTATATCCCCAATTTGTACCTATTAAATCCGATAATTCTTCCAAATCCAATCGTTACCCATCAATCGGAATTGAATTGGAAAAGACATAAATACCATTAATACCGATTGATTCTTGTGAGCGGGAATTAATCGAACTGTGTTACCAGGATAGTCTCACAATAAAAAAAAATGTTTCTATCTTTAACGCCCTTTTCAACTTAATCCCAAGTCCCTTCATTGCAAGTCGATCTCAAATTTCATCAGTCTTTTACAGGATCGGTTTATGGTGCGTAATTGACTCATGTTGCCTGAGGAGGCCGAGGGTGTCTTACTGTCTACAAACTTGTATATTTTTGTAGCAAATTTTCTCATCATTTAGAAATGAGTATTGCCCAATTTTACCGACAAATTTATATGTTTTGTATCATTATTTATGCCATAAGGGCCCGTAATCGCGCAATTCTAACCTTGCTTCGCTGGGTTGAATCGCGGATTACGGTCGCAATAACATCAAATATTCTGTGAAACTCGTGATGTTTTTGGCTTGTGAGATTATAACACTCGCCTTCGGCTCATGTACAACCTCCCACGAGCCAAAAACACCATAACGCACCTGTTGCATAATATGCTATTTCATCACGCTGTGTCGGAAAAGTAACCCGAGAGGAAAAATAAGGCACGTTGAGAGCAGTATATACGCGGAATTAGGGCAAAAGTGTCAGAAAATGGCAGGATGCGCACAGCCTATGGCGG
>JAPYZM010002856.1:0-12631 GCA_030522845.1 Psyttalia concolor
TTTAATAAACATGCGAGCTACCACAAGAAACCTACATAATAATCATAATAATAATACTAATAATACTGTAGTAGTGAACATTAACGCGGTATCAAAAGAACGTGATATAAAACTCTTCCTTATTCTACCCTTTGGCGTAGATAAAGCCTTAAATCATAGTCATACAGTCACATGCGTCACGCAGAAAAAGAAATTTACTAATTTTTTAAAATATTACCTGAATTTATTTTTCACTTAATTTTTATTTAAAAAATTCTCCTTAATAAAAAAAGTCGAAATTCTATTTATCGAAAGCGCGTGTTGGGCAAGAAAGGTGAGAGGAGGGGGGTCGGTGGGACAAGCTGCGGAGGAGGAGGAGGAGGGGAGGGTGCCGGAAAAGAGTGCGCGTACGATGAAGGACGTTTGCTTTGCTTTGAATAAAGAGAAAAAAAAAATTGTGGAGTGGGAGTTGTATTGGCCGTCGCCGCGGCCGGGAGTGGAAGGGGAGGGGGACAACTCTCGGAGACCAGTGAACGCTCGAGGGAGGGGGGAGGGGTCGTCGGGGTGGGGGGGATCCTCTATTCATAGGAATGACTCACGTTCGAGATGACGACGTGAATAGCCCCGGCTGAATTTGCGCACAACTCCAACTAATTTTTTTTCTCTCCACTCTAATGTTTTCTCTTTTGTCTTTGAGTCTGGGTTATGGGAGGGGGGTGGGATGTGGGAGGGAATGACCGGGTGATTTTGGAAAAATTGAGTGTGAAGGTTTGACGAGGGGTGAGTAATGCTGGGTTAATTCCGGTCTTGATGGCTTGCCAGTTTCGTTTTTTATGTCGTAAAATTTCTAATAATGAAATTTAGGGAGGGCGAGGAGAGGGGGGAGGGTGCACCTGTCGTAGGAATTTTAGAAATGACGGGATTTATGTCAACTGCGTGATAATTCATCGCTGACAGTTGATAGTCGTGGGTATTTCAGGTGGTGAGGCGATAGGCCTCTTCTCTCGTGGCTTCCTTGATTTAGTGATGGTCTAATGGACTGTCTTTTGTCGAGTTGAGTCATCTTCCTTGGTTTATATATTGCCAAGTGTGGATTTTTTAAATTGCGTTCGAGAAAAATTGTTGCGAGTTTTTTGACACTTTTGGGGAGCTTGAGAGCCATTGAGATGATTTGACAATTAAAAAATTATTGAGCTGCTGGTGAGAACGAATGATCCGATTAAGAGACTTTGGGATTCATTGGAAAGTCAAAATAATTTGTTAATTGCACGTGACTTGAAATTAGGTCCTTGGGAGACTCATGAAGACAATAAAAACGACTGGAATTTGGGGAATAGTTTGAGGAACTCAATCATTACTGGCTGACAGTGATCTGAGGCGCAGAAATAATTTTAAGATGTCAACGGAAGATGGCGCCGGGCTCTCGAGAGCTCCAAATATGGCGACGCCTCCACCTGCCGTTTTTGTACACTTCTCAAAATTATTTATCCTCGCCAAATCGCTCTCAACTTGCTCCATTCGGTTTCTAGGGTATGAACCAATTTGTCGTGACGTCTCTCAGATTTTTTCCTCCAGGCTTGACGGAGAATTCATCATCCAAAATTCTCCCTGAATTTTAAGGGCCAACGGCAAAGATTAAGGCCCTCTTCAACCGGTCACGTGACCCAAATCGCCTCTACTAATCACACCTCAATAATTTTTTAAATTTTCGCGAAATATTGAGGTAAATAAATATGAATAATAAAAATTTTGTCGGCTAGGATGACGTGTCGGGGTCTAGGCTTGACATTCCCCACACTGCCACTGATAACCGTGCACTAGTCGCACAAAAGACTATTGTTAAAAGATAATATAAAAAATAATTCTCCGGATTGATAACCTATGGCAATCGAGTTCGAGATTATATGAACAATCCTCAATGACAATTCATTTTTTCCCCTTCACTTTAAATTTATTTCCCAACTTTTACTCAACAATCAGCGAAAAATAATGCACACATCGAGATAATTTTAATGAATTAATCAACAGATTTTACTGAGCGATCAGATAATTTTTGTGAGTCATACCTCTTACTGAGTAGTCAAAAACTTTAACCGAGTCTCGCGATAATTTCTCTCGACCTTTCTCTCGGCGCAATTTGGTTTCAAAATTTTCTGCTCCCTTCTCGTCATCTGGGCCACTTCCAAGAGCGCCTGCACCTGACTTGTTATTCCTCGTCCTTATCAAAATTTTTCCCCAATTGCCTGATGAACTAACTGGTCAATATCAGCGCAGCGATAAGCGCCGGACGCCAAGATGATTCGCATGATTTGCAATTGTGCAATGGCGTCGTCATGCCACTCGTAACGATTGACCTGGCGGTGGTATTTTTTTTTGTTGTCAACCGATGCTGGCCAATAGTTGGCTCATAAGATGCACATCAGGCGGTCCAATAGCGTCTAGTCAGTTGAGATGACTCACCGCTGAATATCGATGGGTCGCTCGATCGACGAGTAAATATAAAAATGAGATCGTTGCGCAACATTGAATTTTGACATAATACGCATATGTTCGGGTAAACATCGGAGGGTGATGAGTTTATTTTTCCTACTGGTTGTTTTATTCCGGCAATGAGTCATCGAGTCTTTTCACTGGCCCTCTGGCCGTTATTTACCCCTTTTCAAATTACTTGGCACGATTTACAAATTTAGTGGACAAATCCGTACGTTTTTGGGACACCCCAGCACCTGCTTCTTGAACAGTCAGACATCACTTGTAATTAATTTTCAGGGGATTTTTCCACTGGTTGAAAATATTTTCGTTAGAGACGAGAATATGCGCGTTAACAATTGTTAACACTTAGGAAAGTCTCAAATTAGGGCCTCCACGGACCGTTATTAGACCTATTTAAGCCCTTTTGAGTGATATGTAGCCTACATAGCTCTTATAAGGCCCTATAAGGCCCCTAGGGGACTTTATTAGACAACTTAGGGCCGCTTAGGTTGTATATGAGGGCCTACAAGGCCTCGGTGAAACCTCCCAGGGCTTCTTAGTGAGTCTATAATATCTAACAGGCTTTTATGAGGCCCCTCAAGGCCCCTATGGGCCTTGATCAGCCTCTTCAGGCCCTTTTAAGTGATCTATGAGAGCCTCCAAGGCTTCTGTGAGATCCCCCAGGACTTGTAAGTGGGCCTAAGACCTACGAGGTTCTTACCAGAGCCTCCAAAGACTCTTCGGGGCCTTATTAGACCTATTTAGGGCATTTAAGTTCGATATATAGCCTACATTGCTCTTATAAGGCCCTATAAGACCCCTAGGGGACTTTATTAGACTAGTTAGGGTAGCTTAGGTTGTATATGAGGGCCTACAAGGACTCGTTGGGACCTCCCAGGGCTTCTTAGTGAGTCTATAATATCTAACAGGCTTCTATGAGGCCCCTTAAGGCCCCTATGGGCCTTGATCAGCCTCTTCAGGCCCTTTTAAGTTATATATGAAAGCCTCCCAGGCTTCTGTGAGATCTCACACGGCTTGTAAGTGGGCCTAAGACCTATAAGGTTCCTATCAGAGTCTCCAAAGCCTCTTCGGGGCCTTATTAGACCTACTTAGGGCCTTTCAAGTTCGATATAAGGGCCCACAACGCTTCTCTGAGATCCCACAGGAGTTCTAAGAGCGCTTCTAAGACCTACAAGCTCTGTAAGGTCTCTATAAAATTCCATTGAGGGTTTATAAGGGTCTGTAAGATCTTCATTGAAGGCTTAAAAGACCTATAAGGTCCCTGGGAGTGCTCGTAAGGCTTCTATGTCGACAGAAAAGACCGATAAGGGCGGTATGAGTCTTATAAAAATCTGTGAGGCCTTCATGAGGCACTCTAAGGGTTCTGTGAGCCTCCATAAGGGCCGACAGAGCTCCCGTGAACCCTCAGAGGTTCTAGATCACCCCATAAGGGCCTATAAAATCTCTATAAGGGCTGGTAAGGTTTTTAAGGGCTTGTAAGGCCCCCCCATTTTTTTTCACCCGTACCTAGATCCTGCTGACCTCCGTATGACCTTTCTTATCCCTCAATATTATTATCAAACCAGTCCAATGTCTTGACCTCATATCAGTCCCATTAAATTCTGGGCAAATTAAAAATAAAATAACATCCACTTTTTTTTTCAAAACTGATCAATTTATTACTCTGCACTATCGGCTTACATTGCCCGTTTATTAACGCGATACATCGGTTCGCTTAACACGGGAATGAGAAAAAAAATTCATTCATCAAAAAAATCTGCAACTGAAGCTGACTAAGTAAAAAAAAAAATTCCTGAATTGACTGAATTAAATGTGAAAAACTGAATGGGATGACATTGGAGTGGTTTTCATTGAGAGTTTCATGCCTCCCAGTAATGCAATTTGCATGAATTAAATGTATTTGACCTCCCGTAAGTTATGATAATTACATTGCGACACATTCAATCTCTTTCACTTGCACCAATGGCTTTCTCCGGGAGATAAATTTCACGTCAACGGTTTATAAAAAATACTTTTTTTTTTTTCTATCCCCTTTTCAATGAAAATGAAAGATGAAGTCAGTGATTATAGAGTTTTGTTCGAGTTTAACAATGAGTCGCATTGTGCTTGAGGAGTGATAAGAACCCCCTCATTTCCCATGCTCCATGGATCGTCTAATGTAGCGGAAGTGTCGATAAGCCACACCGGAAATCAAAAACTCCCTTCTCTCCGTTCAATACGCCCAGCAAAACCTTTCGTTAAAATTCGCGATTTTTGTTTTTTTTATTCACTTCATTAATTATTTTTCGATCAATTGTTATTGTCCAGTTCGAGCAAGTATTATCAATAATAATGGCGTGAAAAATTGGTAACGAGTGGTAATAAAATTAATACAAAATCTCAATCGGAGATTTTCACTCTCAAAATGAATTTCACTTTTTTTTAATTAAAAAAAAATAATCTGTACTAACTTATCAACAGAATTCCTAAAATATTCATTAAAATATACATTTTGAAGTGATAAAAACTAAATAATAATCACATTCAAGTGATACATATTTTGAAAAAAAAAAAAAAAAAAAAAATCTAAAAATAATTCGAAATTTTCTCTTTTAATTACGCCGGAGTCATTTAACGAATTACAAAAATCCGGGATTACCGCCAGCCTCATATTTTCTTTGTACCTCCTCCAGTGGATCCCCCCCCCCCCTCTCCCTCTATTCCCATAAATCGTCGAGCACGCTCGGATCAGCTGTCGATTACGATTATTATATGACTCATCCCCGGACTCGGTTTAAAGTGTATCAATGACTAACCAACCCGCCCTTTTTCGATTCAACTGACCTCACCCCCTGCTCCCCCCTTCCCACCCCCTCGCCCCATTTGTGTGTAGCCTCCGGGAGAAAAGATTTTCGCCGGTGGGCGGGGGCGGGGGGAAAACTCGAGGGCTTATTCATACTGATCCGAGTGCGTATGACGTGTTTTCTCCCCCCCGATTACAGCACTCCCCCCCAACCCCTGTTCGCCACACTCACAGAAGAATGAATGATGTTCAGAGCTGAACAGAACAGGACAAGAGTCGGTGCGCAAACTACAATGAAGGACACTTCAAAACCATTTCTCGGCCCCTGCCTGTCACACTTTATTAGCCCATATGTTCACTTGATGATATGATGATATGAGGAGAAGATTGAATTTTTGCCTGGCGAATGTTTTTTTCCCGGAACTATTGAGTCTATTTTCAAAATTGAATTTTTTTTTTCAACTGAGGATCGAGGGCTCCCGTAGGGACTCAGTTTCCAAATTTACTGGGAGTTCGGCAAGGGAAGACTGATCGCAAATGAAAAGTTAGACTGGGGTACGTTACGTTGGCCAGTTGTCACTCATCAAACTAGTCGTCTAAGCGAGTCCAACTCGAGTTAATTGTGGATTTTATTTAGTTTAGGCACTAAGTGATGAATTAATTCAGTTTCAAAATTTGTTTAATTTTCGGGGGGAAAAATCGCGAGATAAAATTGAGATGCAGTAATTTAGTTGCAGGGGGAACGGTAGGAGCCTTCTCCTGCATTGAATAACGTCGTAGAGCTTGGACGTTGCGCGACTTTCACTCTGACTCACCCATGCCAACTACCAATCTCTGGCATTTTGATCCACTTGCTTCCTAAGCAATAAATAAATAATGCCCACGTAGATTTTTTTCACGAGTTTTTTTTGTGTTTTCATTGAGGAAAATTGCCCTCTTTCAACACGTCCAGGACATCCTGATAAATAATTATAAACGGCCGAGATATAAAATCGAAATCATCAATTTTGCATCCGATTACGTAATTAATAACTTATCGTCAATTAAATTACATAAATCGAGGAGAGTCGAATTATTTTGGGGGTCGTAATTTACCTCCACCGTAGTAACCAAAAATTATTTTACAATTTCCAAATTCTCACATTTTTTCTCAATTAGCTGGAATTTTTTTGATTAACTAAAAGACCTTCAAAAACTCTAACAAATGGTTCTAATTGAATGAACTGATAGCATTTGTTAATTTTGAGAAATATTTTCGCTCGCAATTATTCGCAACAACAATTTTTTTTTTAATTGCTAATCCGTAATTGCAACAATTGGTCACATGACCCGCGCGAAGTGTTTTCAGAAGACTAATGAATTTCCTGAACAATGAGAATTCCCTCGAATGTCGGTCGTCCGGGCATCATCCGCCGGCCGGGGAAAGCCGAATAATTGGAGCGTGAAATGATTGTTGCGCGGATGCCATTGACTAACTAAAGCCCCAGTGAAAAATCTCTTATCACGACAGAGAAGAAAAAAAAATACATATCTCAAAGAAGAGAAAAAAAAAAATAGAGGATGGGTTGCCCGGAGATGAGGGAGTCTCCATTTTTCACGATCAACGTCAGACCCCGACTGATGATTCACCGCCCAACTCGTACAATAGTCGGGGGGCTCTCAAAGATAATATCAAAGATGTGCATAAATACGCTCGTAATTCCAATGAATCAAGCGGCCAGATTATTCCACGAGTGATACGTCCACTCTCGGTACCCGGAGAACCGTAAATCTGATACTAGTTCTCAAGCGAGTGATATTTTTGCTCTCTCTCTCTCCCGCTCTCTTAAATCCCTTGCTCTCCAGCATTCCATGTCGTACAGTCATTCGACTACGCCTCGGCCTTGCCAGCGTCCTCAGGAGTGTCGGGGTTTGTTCATTCGCCTCGAGTTTATGTTCTATTCATTCAAGTTGAATCCGAGAATTTTCGAGGGTCGCACGAGAGACTCGGAGAAATAGTGACAAAAATCGTTGAAAAATTCATAAAAACCTATCGGTTTTCATCGCGTGACGGATATGAAGGGTCGCGGGGGCATTAGAGTCACTCGATGATTTTTTTCGGATTTTTCTTATCGACTTCCGCCATTGCCTGAGACTTTTTTCATTAAAAAAAAATTGAATCTACTCGTTCATCTATGAACCACTCATTTTCGAAGGATTATTAACATTCCTTTAAAAAAAAAACCATAAAATCTCATTAATATTCCATCAATTTTCCACGGATTTTGACCACTGAGTGACGTCACTTACCCGCAATGAGGACTCGGCCAATGGGAGACGGGAGATTTCCCGCCTTAACCTAATTTCTGCGCGCGCAGCCTCAGATTAACCCCGCCCACATTTGAATAATTTCGCAATCTCAAATTGTCTATTTATTCGTTCCGTAAACAAAGGGGAAGTAATCGAGAGACTGATATCCGAAAGTGCCTCAAAAAAAAAAAATTCGAATACGGAAAAATGTAATTCGCCGGTTAAGAAAAACGTCACTAGTTGATGGAAAAAAATGACGAGAACGAAATGATGATCGAAAAAAAAAAAGCCGAAACGATAATTATTATCACAATCCGTGAAATCGCATTTTCACAGGTATGAAAATAAAGAATGCGTACAGTCGTATGATTTGGCACGCGCGCACATTCGCAATTAACGAAATAAGATAAATAGCAGCCGGTGAATCACCCCCGGTGGTGGTCGTGTTGTCCTTCGCTAGACGTAAAAACGTGAAAAATCATGAGACACGAGAAAAAGACAGGAATTTCCTTGAGATGGTTTCTGTAAATGCCAACAAACGAGATTCCCATTATACTCGGCTCTCGCGTTTTTCGGTGACTCACCAACGTGCCACGCTGGGTGATTCCGAGGTTATTCGTGGCACTGGCCAGCACGTGGGTATTAGTCGCATGTACAAGTCGTTCATACCCCATAGAGCGATGTTACTGCTTCGATTTTTCCGACGAGAAGACAATGGGACATTTGCATGAATTTTTTTTTCAAAACTTTACGATCGACTTCATCACTTGACCGAGACATTTTTCTATTGCCGAGTCTCAACGCGGACTGCCATATAGGCAATCAAAATTGATAATTTCAAATAAACCGCCTTAGGAATTTAAAAAATACCAGAAGATAGAGGAGAAAATTCTCTATAAATTTTATATGGGAATCAATATTCTACGATTAATTATTTGGCCAATAAAAAAATTTCTGCTTTCCCACTCGCCGTGATGTTAGACAGTCAGCTGATCGCCTATGCTCCGCCCCTGCGGGCGCGCGCATTTTGTGAGAGACAGAATTCAAGATAGACAGTTTCAGAATTTTTTGAGGCCATAAAAACTCATTCTAGACCACTAGTTCCCACATCAGATTTGTAGAGGATTTTCTTCCCCAGTCGCTGGTATTTTTTGTTTTCCAATGCATTGAGTTGAACTGAAATTGTCAAGGTTTTGGCGATTACAGTTGACGAATCGATGGTTTCCTCATCGATCGACAATTATTCGTAAACAGGTGACTAGTCGTGTGAGTTCACTTTTTTTATCGGTTTCATCAACTGAACTAGTCCTCACGTTCGCTGAACGCGCTTGAATAATTTTTGTTGACAAAAAAATGGATAAGAATTTTTTTTTAAAGAATAAGTGGCACTGACTCTTTGGCACCTGGACAGATAAGCCGACTCTACTGATAAAAGAAACATCAGTCATCTTCGAGATTTTTTTTCCATCCGCATTATCTGTCTCGTGCGGATAAAGGGATTATTATCAACCGCAGAGCCCAGTGGAGTGAGTCACAATTTTCCCCCCGTCCCTTGGCCTGTGGGAAACAACCCCTGGCTTTTCCTTTCATCCGTGCATTATCGGCGTGTGTGGACAGGGAATGTGTCACAGTCGTCATTCGGGAAAACGAATTGTTCGGAGGTTTTCAAACACAATTCGATCCGGAATTAGCGGGGAAATGGGGGAGCACTTGCGGTGGCTTGATTAGAGACATATTGAGCAATTAATATCTTTTACCCCGCAAAAACAAGTTTCTTGCGTCAAGCGATGTACAAACTGAAAGCCGTTATTATTAGATTAAATAATAATATTCGCTCTGAACTAACCATGTCGTTATGAGATACTTTTCAATTTATTTTTTAACTATAAAATTACGTGGAGAAGATTTAGAGCAAAAAAATCCTGCTCATGGAGCAGAAAATTCTCTACACATTTGGTGCAGGAAACAATTTCCTACAATAAATTGTTGTTACACAAAAAAATCCCAAAGTTTTTTCAATCCCGATGATATCGGACAATCAGCTGACCGCTGAGGCCCCGCCTCTTCTGCGCGCGCAGCTTTCCCAGCCGGCATCACCCGGAGTAAAATAACTTTGGAAATTTTTCATGCGAAAACTATTCATTGTAGAGTATTGATTTCTACCTCAAATTTATAGAGAATTTTCTACTCTATACGCTAGTATTTTTTGTTTTCCAATTTATTGAGGTAAAGTGGAGTTTTTAATCAATTTAGAAATCTGGGACAGCCGAATAATTACCCGTGAGTCAAAAATCTCGAGAAAAAAAAATCTTGGGAGATAAAAAAAAAATAGGAAAATTCTCTGTAGACCAGAATAATAATCATCAGTAATGATTTCTGTTTGAGAGATAATTTTTTATCGGTCACCTTTCGTTAAAAAACACTTTTTGATACTGTACCCTCTAATAAATTCATAAAGTGCTCTCAGATCGGCCCCAAAACCTCACATTTTCCTGCAATTCCGACAAATTTTTAAAACGAGAATAAGGAAAATCAAAATCGTCAGTTACTTGCGCGTCATAATAATCTTATCGTCTTAAAGACGTAAAATAAATACCGCACTTTTCACTCTTTCTCATGACTCATTGTTGACGAATTATCTTTTTAGGGGGAATTACTATTACGATCTTTTTTTTTTCTCTTTTTTCAACAGCCTTGTACTCTTTCCTCGTGATTAATCAACTCTCATTGTTCCTCCTAACGATCTTCATTAGTGACCAGACGAGAATTCCCCATGTGCGTATGACTGCAATTGAACCAAAATACTGAGTACACGTGGAGCAAATATTGTGCATGCTATCCTCGTATTCTGGCGTTAGGAAGTGATTCATTGATGGAATCTTCTGGCGGTCGTATTGGTTATTTATTTATTTAATTTTTTTTTTTAAACGTCAGAGTTCACGGATCATGAGTCCTGATGATTGGAGAAATGGAAAGTGGTTGACATGGCGAGGGGGGGGGGGGGAATAATAAATAAATGGAGAATTAAAATTATCGGCAATTCAGGGTCACTTCCAGGTGTTCTGGTATGACTCAGACAGGCCATTTGTCGAGTTATCAAGGTGGTTTACCTGTTGAATTGTACTCCAGACGTTGAATTTCTGGTTTTTAGTCTGGCACTCCGGAGGGGCACAAAATTCTTGTAAATGAGGAAATTTTGAGATTCACAGTGCCAACGGGTCCAGGGGTCATCGACCGGGCTCTCGAGGCTTTTTGGGACATGACTAATTGTGCAAAGTGTCATGATGTACGAAGAAATTATCAATATTTACAAACAAATTCAACTCAAATAGAGTGAAATCGTTCTGAGAAACGAGAGAATGATACTTCAATTTTAGGTAAATAACTCGGGAATCATTGGAGATAGTTGAGTGTCAGTGAAATACTTTTCTGTGAGAAATTTCAAGGGCTACAAAACCGGTCGATAGGATTTTTTTTGTAGCTCCCGTCATTTTTGAGATATTTACCGAAAACTAGAGACAACGAAGGAATTTTATCCTGATAATGGTAGAATCAATTTTGATTGTTCTGAAATATCTTCTGATCCGTTGAAAATCTAGAAATGTCTATAGGAACTTTTCTGTAGCTCTTGAAATTCCCCATAAAAAGTTCCCAACAAAAAAACCCCTATCTCCCACGTCTCCCGAGATATTCCACGAACTCCCATTCAGATTAATTCATGTAACTCACATATCGTCCAGAATGATTCATTTCCATTAACTTCCAGATATCTCCACATCCATCAAAAATACCTGAATGATCATGAGGGCCTTTTCTGCAGCTCTTGAAATTCCCTACAAAAATGTTCTTGACAAGAATTCCCCTATCTGCCACGTATCCCGAGATATTCCCAAAAAAAACTCACCCCGAGTGCCTGTCCAGGGGAAAAGGTGACAATCGGTCATTATCTCCTCAAACAATAACCGATGATTCAACCGTCGGAGCCCATGAGTAACGTTTAATGAGAAATGTCTAGGTGTCAAGATTCATCATACCTATCCACTGTTTAGGCTTGCATTTTCGCTTCAAGGACGACTGGGGAAAAAAAAAAAGAAATATATAAAATAACTCCCGGTAATTCCTTCTCTCCGCGATTTCCAGTGATCTCCGATGAACTCCCGACTCTGACGCACTGGAATATTTTAAGATGTGATCTTTGTTGTGGTCTCGAGGTCGATTTGCAGGACTAAAGACCTGAATTCGTCATGAGTCGGATTTTTCACACTGAGACACCGATTCGTAATCCGGGAAAGGCTCGTCGGACTCATTAAATCCGTGCATCATCGGTCCTTCGGGAGTAATTGGGTAATACCTCGTACCACTGATGACCTATTGTTCGATATTTTAATTTCATTACTAATGGATGACTCAGTTGGCCGGCATTTGCCATGACAATTGATATTCCCAATGTGAACTATTTCATTTATTCATGAAACTCAATCGCTTAATTAGGAATTACCATGAGTTGGAATTTTTCCCGGGGCCAGTGGAAAATATTGCGTTTGTTGTCTTAGGTAATCCAGGGGAAACTTTTTTTCAGATATTTTTTTATTTATTTCTTTCAGTCAATTGAATGATTTGACTTCTGACGTCGGTAGAGAGTTTGGGCTTTTAGTCCACCAAAAATGGCAAAATTCCGATTTTATTTCTTGTTTAGATTTTTTTTTTGTTTCTACTGTAAATCAATTTGTATTTTAGCTGAGAAATTCCGAAAACTCGCCTTCGGCTCGTGATATAATCCCACGAGTCAAAAACCCCCTTTTTTCACGTGTTACGAACATTATTTTTCATCTCAATGTGTCGGAAAAGCACTTTTCAGTCACTCGACGCGAAGCAGACCGTGACTGAAATAGTATATTATGCAACTTGTGCGTAATGGGGTTTTTTGGCTCGTGGGATTATAACACTCGCCTTCGGCTCGTGTTACAACCTCCCACGAGCCAAAAAAGCCCATTACGCACAAGTTCCATACAATATTTTATGTCATTGTGTCCGTAATCCGCGATTTAACCGAGCGAAGCGAGGTTAGAATCGCGTGATTACGGGCAC
>JAPYZM010002857.1:0-12629 GCA_030522845.1 Psyttalia concolor
TCCTCACCCTATGCATGCGGCTGTGGGTCCTACACTGTACCGCATTTGCACTCTTATAGAACATAGGAGTTGACATGGGAAACCACAGAAAAACCATGTTGGTACAGGCGGTTGCTCTATTAGCAACCGCCCGCTCGTCAGGGCCAGTTGAAAAATTCGCACCCAGTGGGATTTGAACTCACAACCTTTCGCACACTAGGCTCGCGCCTAGCCGCATGAGCCACCGACGTCGGTAAATTTCTAAGTTGATTTGTAATTTATTCGTTATGGTTGTCATCAATTTTTAGAATCACACGAGAGCAGTTCACTGAATGGGCTCCCAGGGGAAACAGCAGCGGTATATTATTCGCCATACAGGTTGGAGCCTATCGAGCAGGAGAGGCCTGATGGAACTAGAGTGATTAAATTTAGAAAAATCAATGGATACGTGATTGGAAAACTAAAAAAAAAGATCTTCTAAGAAAAAAAGAAAGAATTCAGCCAATTGTTGAAGCAGAAGTAACCGGTACATATTAATGAGAATAAAAAAAAATCCCCAAACGTATTCACTTTGTATAAGATCATTAATCTTCACTGAAATTTCAGACACTCAAGAACAATCTGCTACCTGGTTGTCGGTACATCTTGGTCCGCAAAACACTGTTCTTGAAAATTGGACTACAACGTTCATAGAGAAGACAACGATTGCGCAGAGGTCTGACTCCCGATGAATATTACGTTCTGTTCCCTATATTGAAAACACAATTTGGTTCAAATCTGGTACAATATAAAATTTATCATCTCTGTTAGCATATAATATTTACATTTTTATTTTATTTTTATTCAAAGAACGGAAATCTTAACAATTCTAGTTGTCATTTAATTTCGCTGCCTTGTATCCTCAACGGGAGGATTTATTTAGAGGCCGATGGGAAACTGCTCGGAATGTACTTACCAGTAGTCTTCAAGACGTGGTCACAAAGCTCTCTAATAGCGATCGACTAATTTATGCTGTGTTATCTCTCCTCGCACAGCATCATAAGGACGCAGTCTTATTGTAATTGTTATGTTATGCTTGCCTGTCGGAGTTATTACACACAATTTTTCCCTCGCCAGACGAAAAAATTCATACCCTCCGAAAAATTGACGTTGAAGGTTCAAAAGTCGAAATCGGTGGAATTCTCATGGTACCTAGCGAAGAAGGGTCAATATTTCATAAAATAGATACGATTCTTGTGCAAAGAACAAATGAAATTCTTTTCATTGTCAGAACACTAAAATCGACTTACTTGGATGAACATACTAATTGTTTTGCACTGGACCGAGAGGCTTATTCGTGGGGAATTTTAGATTTAAGTCATTTATACAGCGGTATTATAAGTAATTTAGTTCGTGCATCCAATTGTGCAAAATTTATAATTAAGAAGTGGTTGTGAAATATTTTATCGTAGTTACAGAATAAATATTACTTTTTCCAAAAATTATAATTGCTGGTTCCTGTGTATGTGAATTCCTTCCCATCCCTATTAATACAATTAATTACTCAACCATCTTCTTTCATAGATGAATAATTATTATTTAAGGGCCGTTCAAAAGGGTAGGTGATTAGGAAATTTTTCGGCACGAGCACAGTAATTTTTGTAGTGTCGGGGATGCAGTTTTCTTGTATCTCGCTTCTTAAAAATTTCAATTGGGCGTGTGACTTTTTTCTGTGTCCGTACAGTTGAGGACTCAAATTCGTGAACAATTTGAAGTTGCATCCTGTGTATTTTACATGGGGTGCTAGTTCAGACTGTTCACGAATTAAAGTCCCCGACTGTACTTTGCACCTCGATATCCTATAAGCACAGCAATTTTTCCCAAACTGCTCTAGTAAAAATTCATGGACTTTTTTCTCCGTGTACATGAGGTGAAAAAGGAATCAATTAGTAGAATAATTTTTTGGTCTAAGGCCTCCAAAAATTCGCCATTTCTATAAGGAGGGAAAAGGCCCTCCTTATAATGCGGTCAGTCTTTCGATTAGGCGTTCATTTTTTTGTAGCGCACTAATTAGTTTTAAACAGGGCTGTTCATACGTAAGACAGTGCCAGAGCACGTGATCCAAATCTTGATCCGGGTCACTGCACTCACAGGTAGCAGGCGCAGCGTAGCCGATACTTTTCAAAGATCCGGCCAGATTGTAGTGATTCGCCCTGGCTCTGTTCACCCACAAGACAATCCTTCGATGAAGTTTGGAAGATCATGAGTACCAAGGTTTCCCGCCAATTTTATAACAGCCTTCGAAATAGTTTATTGTATTTCGAAAATTCATTTCCAAAATCTATATTCCTGAGCTCGTAAAAGACGCTCTTCTATGCACCTAAGTGAAATCCGTGAAGAGAAACAAAATCTCCCCATTAACGATGGTTGAGATATTGCACTCCCAGCAAAACGATTCGCAGTTCGCGTTCCCATTAATACTAGTATGGGATAGAACCGATGGAAATTTAATTATTTCTGACCTTATGACACTCATCCGTACGACAACATACTTTTTTTTTGATAGAACGCACTGACAGCACTCCAGAAACCCTCGTCTCCCAACTGCACAAACGTAATCCTTAATAACGGAGCCTTTTTCGAACAAGATTATTCTAACAATTATTATTTGTGTCTAAGTTATTGAAATAAATCTTTAAAAGTACCGCCAGGACCATTACCTCATTATCATGTTTATAAAATAAATGAAAATACTGAGAAAAATTTTATGGAAAATAAGCAAAAAACAATTAAAAAGCGTGGTTGTCATCAAATGTTGTCAAACTTTGATGAATTTATTAATATTACCAGTTATTAATCACTTTGGACAATTAATTCGATTGTTTGTTATCGTAAGAGATGGTAAATACACGAGGAAACGAGTATGTACACAAATTTCCATCCATATAATAATAGAAATCTCTGGGTTCCACTATGCAATAAAATTACTGGCTATCGACAACACATGGAAATGTTTGCAACCACCATTTAATTCCTGTATTATTTCAATTGCCGAATAAACAAGCATTCATTTGAAAAGTAATCGGTACATATCTGTACCATAATACGTTCGCAGTTTGGCTCTATTAATATCTTCATTTCGTAGCTTTTTATACTTGATTAAAACCAACAGATACATATCTCACAGTCTGATTTATATTTCCATAAGTTTTTCAATATTCTGGAAAACTACTTACAATGGGAAATAAAGGACCCCTCAAATAGAGAACTGATATACATTTGTCCCAAAACCCAACGTCCAAACTTCACCCTAAAGTAGGGGGTGGAATTCTGAATCGAAAAGTCGCGAGCCACTTTTCCATCAGATGCACCCTTTTCAACTTACTCGGGGTTGAAGTTGGACGAATCAGGAGCGCGGAAACAGCAGTCGCTCGACGGTGAGTAAAATGTGAGAGTGTTGGTGGTTTCCCCACCATACGGCACTACTTTCCTCCGGCGGTGGAAAGCGAAGACTGCCGTCGTCATTCAAGCGGTGTGAACGGTGTGATAGAAGAAAGGGGAGAGGAAAAAACTCTTAATCGCCCGCTCGCCAAATAAAAATTAATTGCTCCACCTCTAATAAATATTAAGAGATGAAAGCGAGGCTATTCGATAAAGAAATAAATTTTCCATCAACTGAGATCCATTTCACCTCTTCATCTGACTTAAAAATAAAAAGGGACTGCGGTGAAAATCACGGCGGCAAACATTTTGTGACAATGTCAACAGGCAATCGCTCACCTGCCTCTCATTAAAAATTAATTCCTCCACCACCAACAAATATTAAGGGATGAAATCAAGATCGTTCAATGGAGAATTAATTTCCCCATCGAATGACATCAATTTCATTCCTTCATCTGCTTTAAAAATAGACAGGGAACGCCATGGATATGACGGCGGTAAGGAAAAATAGGTATATTTCAATATCCATCGTCCCTCCTCTACTGAAAATTAAATTCCTCCTCCCCCAAAAATGAGTAAGTAACGAAATCAAGGTCGTTTGATGGAGAATTAAATTCCCCATCGATCGACAGCAGTTGCATCCCTTCATCGCATTTAAAAAAAAATAGGGAACACGGTGACTATGACGGCGATAAAGAAAATTGTGGATATTTAAATATCCATCATGAATCTTCCACTGAAAAGTAAAATGCTCCTCCCTCAAAAAATATTAAGGAATAAATGCAAGACCATTTGATGGAGAATTAAATCCCCAATGGATTGACTGCAATTTCATCCCTACATCTAAATTTGATAAAAATAGGGGCCGCAGTGAATATTAGGGCGGTAAAGAAAAATATGGATATTTAAATATGCATGGTCACTCCTCCACTGACAAATTAATTGCTCCTCCCCCAAAAAATTATGGAATGATGAAGGAATGAAAGCAAAACCGTTCGATGGAGAATTAACTTCCCCATCGATTGAAAAAGATTTCATCCCTTCATCAGAATTTTTAAAAGAATAGGCACCGCGGTGAATATTAGAGCGGTAAACGAGAATATGGATATTTCAATATCCATCATCAATACACCAGTGCAAAATAAATTCCGCCTCCCCCCAACAATTAGTAAGGAATGAAATCAAGGCCGTTTAATGGAGAATTGAATACTCTATCGGTTGAAACCAATTTTATCCCTTCATCTCAATTTTTTAAAAATAGGAACCGCTGTGAATATGAGGGCGGTAATGAAGGATGTGGATATTTAAATATGCATCGTCCATCCTCCACTGAAAAATGAATTCTTCCTCACCCCAAAAAAAATGAGGGAATGATATCAAGGAGGTTCGAATGGAGAATTTAATTCTCCATCGAACGGCCTTGATTTCATTCTTTAATATTTTTTGGGTTAGGAGGAGTTAATTTTTCAGTGGAGGAAGGACGATGGATATTTAAATATCCAGATTTTTCATTACCGCCGGCAGATTCCCGGCGTGGCCCATTTTTTTAACATTCAGATAAAGGGATGAAATTGGTTTCAATCCATGGAGAATTTAATTCTCCATCGAACGTCTTTGATAGCATTCCCTAATATTTTTTGGGAGAGGGCGGGTTAATTTTTCAGTGGAGGATGGAGGGTAACTATTTAAATATCCATATTTTTCTTTACCGCCGTCATATTCACTGCCTTCCCTATTCATTTTTAATTGAGATGAAGGAATGAAATCGATCTCAATCGATGGGGCAAGTAATTCTCCATCGAACGGCCTTGATTTCATCCCTTAATATTTGTTGGGAGAGGAGGAATTAATTTTTGACGGAGGGGAGGCGAACGCTTGCATCTTTACCTCGCCACATATATTTTCCCGCCGTCATATCCACCGCTGTCCCTATTTATTTTTAGGTCAGGTGAAGGAATGAAATCGGTCTCAACTGATGAAGAATTTAATTCTTTATCGAATGGCCTCGCTTTCCTCCTAGGTTTTGGCACACCCTGTAGAGATGATACGTGGTAGGGCGTGGTACACTGTATTTACCCCTTATATAATTGATTCCCATCTTACCCCCCAATTCTGAGCCAAATATTATATTTCATCAGTTAATTCATTAACTGGATTTCGGGATCGTCCCACTGAGCATCTCATAACCCCCCCCCCCCCCTTCAATTCTAAATACTCCCTATAAACTCTGACCGGAACCCCCCCCCCCCTCCATTATTACCCCGCAATTTTCCCGTATTAATCGATAGTTACAATCACCCTGATGTATTATTATAAAATCCGTCGGTTCAACAAGTTGTCTAGCCTTACCCTTCTCCTAGCCTCATTGTAAAAAGTCTAAATTAGTGGCAAGATTATTGTACGGATTATACCACAAATCTCTTTGAGAAACTCAATTCACATCTCACTCTCCTTCAATGTTTTACTTCTCCCTCCCCATTCTCTCTTCACGACCCCCTTTCTTCATTTATCTTAAACGTAAACTTTAAACCGCGGACCATAATTAAAATACTTGATTAATAGTAAAATAGCCAGGTTTCCAGGTATTCATTTGGAAATTACCTAAAAAAATAGCAGCGAAGGCACAGAAAGCAATAAATGTCGCGTAGGGTAGTATGAAGACGTCATGACTGACGGGCTTGAAAATATGATTCTATGTATTGGATACTCTAGCGAAATCTGGCTGTATTTACGAGGCAGAAGAGAAGTGGAATTATCGAAAGAACCCAGGGAATGTACATAAAAATGGTTCCGAGAATTTTCAGAAACACCCCTGAATATAGCAGTAGACCGCAGAAGTCTAGAGGTGGCGAATAGGCGAAGGGCACATAGAAACGTCACAGAGATACAAAAAATACCAGAAGTTAAGTGGTGCCGGACATGCCTACATGAAGAGCTCGGATGGATATTATGGCAATCTAACAAAAACAGGAGTAACCATGAAGGAAGCTTGGACAGATGTAGGAAGATCTGAAATCGGAAAAAAGATATGAGACGAGCAGAAAATCCCGATACTGGAAAAATGCATGAATGAAATGCTGGAAGAAAAATGCAGGCTGGATATTCAAACAGATATAGAGAACAACATCCAAGAATAAGTCAAAGTATGGCAAGAATACAAAAATACAGAACTGAGAAAAACAACAACGGGTTCAGATCAGGTCGGGAAATTTGAGGAAATCTAGCAAGAATTCATGTCAAGACCTCAAATGCATAGTGTGTGAAACTGAAGAAAAATCATTTGAACATGTCTGTGTATGCAACACTGCAAAGGAAAAACACGTACAGAAAATGTGTAAACCACATCAAAACTTGGGGCGAAGAGCTGACCGGTTATCGACTATTAAAAAAGCTCAAAGAAAGTCTAAGGGGGAAACTGAAAACGTTTTATGGAATAGAAATATATCTATTTATTTTATGTACCATTTTCTTTTTTTTTTCAATTTTATTTCTACCAATTATAAGAGCGGTATACTTCCGAGTGAATGCCTAGTAATTTAATTCCAAAAATTTTAAAAAGAAAGAATTAATGTCACTGGAAAATACCGCCTAGCGGTTCAAAAGCGAAAAGAATTAAATATCTTAAGAACTGTTTGGCTGATTGGGTATTACACAAGAACATTTACCATAAACATTAATGTTGCTAATTTTGAAAAAATCAGCAGATGAAGCAAATAGAGAAGAAGCAAATATCACTGAGTGATATTTACATTTTTTCTTTTCCATCAGTAATTTGGTGGCGGTCATGTGCATGGTTTTTGCATATTCAGATATTTCGCTTCTCGAACTTTCTTCAGGTTTCTATAACCTGTTCCTTTCTCATTCTCCACTTCATTTCTTTGCAAATTCCTCTTCACATTTGCCACAGACTTCGTCAAAATATCCAAATATTCTAGCGGATCGCCCGTTTGTGATTCGATGGACTGTCCATTGAAGAATCGTATTCAGTTGATAGAATCGTACATGAATCGTACATGAAAATCATACATAGTGAAGGCCCGTTGCGATCAATTTACTGAGCGTTTCAGCATAGTTTTCCCATCTCGGATGCCTCAACTCGCCCTATAAACGGACAGGGGGGGCTGGGCCTGAGCATTGCCAACCAAGCCCGTCCCAGGTCCCGGATGGGGACGGCCTGGGGAAACCGGGCACCAAGGGCGGGACCCAGGGTGTCCTGAGACAACTGGAGCCGGTCACGAGGAACGCGGAGGAACCAGGTCAGCGGGGGACATAAATGAGCCTCGGTAGGCTATAAACGCCAGACGGGGTCCTGAAAAACCCCGCCGCGGACCAAGGCTTCTCAAGCTAATGGTGTAAGCGCATCGTGCCAACAGCTGTATGGTGCTGGGGGTGCAGCATCGCTAACGGTCACCTAGGGGCACCGGGCGCCACCCCTTTGTATTTAGCCTTACCCCGCATCGGGCTCTGCGGGGGCCGACCTTTTCTTTCCCGAGTATTCGTGGGACTTGAATGGACCAGTTTAGCAAATTTTTTTTTTATAATTCGACGTGGGGTCTAACGACAACACGCCTTTACCAGTGGAGGGGTCGACTGAGAACTCCACTGATCACGTCAGCGGATCGGGGGCACCCCTCGGCGCGACCCCGCCGCTGGCTACTTTGGACGAGGGGACCCAAGGCGTTCTACCGCCCAGCCCCTTTTCTTCTAAGACCGGCCAGTGGACCGAGGCGGATGGTGCTCCGAGCACTCCCCCTTCGGGGGAGGGTGACGTTAGCGCAGCCATGGCCCGCCGCCCAAGGCCTAAACTCAGTGAGACGCAGAGGAGGAAGCTGGCCAGGGAGAAAAGAGCCCTAGCTTCTGAGTCCTCAGCACCCACGACCTCCCAGGGAGAACCTAAAGCACCAGGGGAGGGCGCTGGCCAAAGGCAGGGGATCAAAAGGCCCCTGTCGTACAGCACCACCCCTCCAGGGGATCCCACAAGAAGACCAAGGAAGTGGAGGCGCAAGCCAGACCGCTATCCTATAACTCCGCCGCGGCAGGGGGATCGAGGGTAGCCATCGTTTCGATGGGTTTCGCTGAGACCCTGCTAAGTGAGGACGAGGCCAACAAGGTAGCTGAAAGCCTGCTTGTACATTTGTACAAGCAAGCGGAAAGTGACCCTAACGCCCCACTTCCGGAGTTTGAGGGACACAGGGTGGAGCAGGGCATCCTTTGGATGAACTGCTCTAAGGCGGCCTCTCGTACCTGGCTACGAGGAGTCGTACACCTGTTGACCCCATGGGAGAGGGCCAACCTTAAGTTTCTAGACAAGACAGACCTGCCGAGGCTTACCCGCCTCACCGCGACGCTGCCCGACCTACCGTGTAGCACTGTGGAGGTGACGGGAGCCCTGCAGCGTCTGCGCTGGTAGAACCTGGCCCTGAACACCTCCAGCTGGCGCCTTTGGGACACGAGGCGCTCCGGAAACGCCCCGCACCTAGTGCTGGGTGTGGATGAGGCGTCCCTAAAGGCCCTAAGGGCCGGTCAGCATGGCACCGCACTATGGCCTTGGAAGGGGTCTCTTTTTCGAGCCCACCAAGAAAGCCGCCAAGGGAGCAGTAGAGGGGGCAGCCTCGGCGAGCACCTCTACAGGGCACACCGGCGGCTCTACGGAGACCCCGGAGGCGGCGCCTGCGGCAACCGGGTCGATGACGGCAGCACCCGCTCCGAACGCGAGGGGGCATGCCGCCAGGGGTACCCGTGGGCGGGCGGGCGCTTCGACGCCTGCCCCGAAATGTGGGAGGCCCCATGGGAGTGTAGCCCTGACCAAGCACGGTCGGGAGCTGAAGAGGAAGGGGGTGCAGATGACGCCAGATGTGGTGCAACGCACCACAAGCAGCATTCAGGCTGCGCCCCCAATGGAGATCGAGGGGCCAATAGGGAACCCTCGGGTGGGGACGGGGGGACCAGTAAGGGACCCCAGGCGTAGGACCTTTCTCCCCGACACCCAGCCACACCTTTACGAGCAGGAGGACCTGACTGGCTGCCTAATGCCCAACCAGGACCTTCACTGCTCGCAGATCAACCTGCAGCACTATAAGGCGGCGACCGCACTCCTAAGTCGCAACCTTACAGCGCAGCAGACATATGTATGCCTGATCCAGGAGCCGTGGGTGAATCAGGGCATTGTAAGAGGTATCCCAAATTCCCTGGGCGAACTCTTTTATGCGGGGGGTGATCCTGGGCCCGGAGCCTGCATCCTCGTCAGCAGAGGATGCACAGCTCTGAATCTAACGGGACACCTCTCACGCGACCTAGTCGCGGTCATGCTGAGGGTGGGCAAGGGCCCCAGGGCTAAGGACTTAGTTCTATGCTCGGCATACCTTCCCTCCGACTCATCTGCACTGCCACCGACGGAAGAACTCCAGGAACTCATCAGTTACTGTGAGCTAAGAAATCTACCCCTCATGATTGGCTGTGACGCCAACTCCCAGAACACGATCTGGGGCAGCCGTCGCACCACACCCAGGGGTGAGTGCTTCCTAGACTATCTGGCAACTACGTACCTGGAAATCCTGAATCATGGATCCAGGCCTACTTTCGTCACGGCCCGTTGTGAGGAGGTGATCAACATTACCAAATGTAGCACATAGGGTCCGAGAGTGGGAGCGGGCCAGGAGGGCGATCACTCATGATAGACTCAAATAGGCCATTGATACCTTTGAGGCCTATAAAAACCCGGGTCTAGACGGTATTGTTCCCGCCCTGCTACGGAACGGCGGACCCAGCCTTATGCGCAGGATCATGGGTCTTCTAGCCTGGCACTGGGTAAAATACCTAATGCGTGGTAGGAAGTGAGAGTCGTCTTTATACCCAAACCGGGTAAGAGCGGCCATGACAGTGCCAAATTTTTCAGACGATCAGTCTAAGCTTCTTCATATTGAAGACGCTGGAAAGACTGATCGACAGACATCTAAGGAAGGGCATCCTGAAGGAATGCCATCTTCACCGGAACCAACATGCGTATATGCGGGGCAAATTCACCGAGACAGCCATGCACTCCCGTGTTGGAACCATTGTGAAGTCGCTGGAGCGAAAGCAAGCAGCCCTCTGTGTCTTCATGGACGTAGAAGGTGCGTTTGACAACACCTCGCTCCATTTCATCTATGAAGCAATGAGAAGGACCGGTATTGATCAAATGATTACCACTTGGACAGTTAACATGCTTCAGAATCGAATCGTAATGGCCAGTTTTGGAGACACGACGAGGAAAGCCCTAGTGGGAAAGGGCTGTCCGCAGAGCGGCGTTCCGTCGCCCCTGCTTTGGCTACTCGTCATGGATGACCTACTGAGCAAACTCGAGATCCTGGGTGTCACCGCACTGGGCTACGCTGACGATATAGTCGTAACGGTGATGGGCAAACACGGAGGCGAAATGAGCAGTCGTATGAAGAAGGCCCTCAACATTGCACAAAACTGATGTCAAGAGGTTCATCTGCGAGTCAATCCCAGCAAGACCGAGATGGTACTCTTCACCAGGCTCAGAACGCGCAAGATCCCGAAAATTGAGTTCTACGGCGCCGAGCTGAGGCTGTCGAACAGCGTCAAATATCTTGGCGTATCGTTCGACAGCAAACTCAGCTGGAATGAGCACATCACTAAGCAGGTGCAGAAGACCTGCAACACCAACTGGGCCTGCAGAAGGATGTTCAGTAGCAAGCGGGGGCTCAAGCCGAGGGTGGTGAAGTGAAAAAAAAGAAAGAAAATAATAATAATAATAAAATCAATGGTTTGGATCCTGGAGTTCGAGCAGTTCGAGCATACTCATGAACTTCATGGGTTTCAAGTCTTTCTGTATAAGGCGGCGGATACCGCAGCTGACGCTCTCGGATTAGAGTTTCATCGTGCTCGGGATGGTCAGCTGGCGAATCCTTCATTAGCCAGTATGACTACACCTCGGCGAAGAGCGGCAATCAAGGAGGCGGAGCAGTCTACCTTGTTTCGCCTACACGTTGACAAGCCCATGCACGGTGTATTCTTTCGTCATGTGAAAGAACAGGGTTTGTCCGTTCTGCTGACTTTCTCGTTTTTGAAGTCAGATGGCTTGATGTCTGAAACTGAGGGCTTCATTTATGCGTGTCAGGATGGCGTGATAAACACCCTGATCTATCGAAGTCGTGTGTTGAAATTGCAAGTTCCCGATGTTAGGTGTCGGGTTTGCAAGCAATCGCCGGAAACTCTGATGCATCGTTTGTTGGCTTGTCCGACATATGCAATCACGCGTTATATCCACCGGCATAACACGGCTTTAAGGGCATTGCATTACTACCTACGGCACTCTTATGGGATAGACCGAACGCCCATTCTGCCTTATACTCCAGGAGGTATTGAGTCCGTTGTTGTAAATGAGATGTGTAAAATTCACTAGAACTTCTCCTTTGCGACTATCACGCCCGTAACAGCTACAAAGCCTGATATGGTCTTCGACTTTGCAAACAAAATCATTTATGTGATTGAGTTTTCGGCGCCAGTCGAGTGCAATATCTCTCAAAAAGAAAAGGAGAAATGGCTCATATACCAGCCTTTCCTGTGTGAGCTGCGTCAGATGAACCGTGGGTTCAGTGTCAAACTGGTTGTCCTTATCATTCTCTTGGCGGTTCCCTCCGCGGCATGAGACATACTTTTGTATCTGCGCTTGAGGTGATCCTAGCCTGCAGGCGCAATGCCTTAATATTGGCTGGCCAGATGCAGAAGGCTATCATCGTTGGCTTTCTTCGTCTACTTAGGCATCATGATTCCGGACTGCAGTAGAGTTCACCCTCTGGTTGGAGGGAGCACTATTGCAGAGGGATTAGGACTTGAGTGTATCGCTTACCTTGCTGGGTGGTCTTCGAGGTGATGTTGGAACCCTCGGGGATCATCCAGCGATCTCATTCATGAGAAAAAAAAATTGAAATATCCTTTTTTTTATTTGTCCGCTTGATTTATCATTGTTAAGTATGTGTTATGTCCGGAGACGTTGCTAAACGTCGAAGGGCAACATTGAGATATTTGTTATCTTAAATTCCCGAATATAACTCTGAATTCTAACAAAATATGAATATTAAGGCCCGGATGGAGGTTTCTTATCTCCTCCCCTCCCCCCCGATTCTCCTCGCCCATACTCTCAGCCATCTAAGATGGCGGATTCGGAGGGGCATACAGAGTCACTTTTTAGAATGTATCATTCCGAAAAACAAGGCACAAAATCA